>CALYLW010002728.1:0-32663 GCA_944989445.1 Ampullaceana balthica | reverse complement strand
TTGGATGTGGAACGCTGATGATGTACAACAGTCTATAGCAGTTTTAAAAAATCGTGTGGTGATTAGCGCTGTAAAAATATTTAATATGACGTCATTGGTTGATCTTATATTTAACACAAGGTGTGCATCAAAAGGTGTGCAAATTAATTACAAATTAAAGACGCGCTGTAAAAAATATATTATATGACGTCATTGCTTTAGCTTATATCTTAATTTTGGAAAAAGGGAACGATGTAAAAATAGGATTTGATGATTTATAATTATAAAATACTTTGTGTACATTTCAGGAAGTTTAATATTTCGTATTTATCAAACAAGGATAAGTTACTTGGGGTTTTGACAAAAAAAGTGGCGTACTTTATGGACGGCCCCTATAAAAATACTTTGTGAACATTTCAGCAAGTTTAATTTTTGCTTATGAATAAGGTGGGCGCCGTAGGCGCCCTAAAAGAAGTGGGCGCCGAAGGCGCCACGGCGCCCCGGAACAATCTAGTATATATATATAATATAAAAGCCCAAGTCACTCATTGGATGTGGAACGCTGATGATGTAGAACAGTCTATAGCAGTTTTAAAAAATCGTGTGGTGATTAGCGCTGTAAAAATATTTAATATGACGTCATTGGTTGATCTTATATTTAACACAAGGTGTGCATCAAAAGGTGTGCAAATTAATTACAAATTAAAGACGCGCTGTAAAAAATATATTATATGACGTCATTGCTTTAGCTTATATCTTAATTTTGGAAAAAGGGAACGATGTAAAAATAGGATTTGATGATTTATAATTATAAAATACTTTGTGTACATTTCAGGAAGTTTAATATTTCGTATTTATCAAACAAGGATAAGTTACTTGGGGTTTTGACAAAAAAAGTGGCGTACTTTATGGACGGCCCCTATAAAAATACTTTGTGAACATTTCAGCAAGTTTAATTTTTGCTTATGAATAAGGTGGGCGCCGTAGGCGCCCTAAAAGAAGTGGGCGCCGAAGGCGCCACGGCGCCCCGGAACAATCTAGTATAATATAAAAGCCCAAGTCACTCATTGGATGTGGAACGCTGATGATGTACAACAGTCTATAGCAGTTTTAAAAAATCGTGTGGTGATTAGCGCTGTAAAAATATTTAATATGACGTCATTGGTTGATCTTATATTTAACACAAGGTGTGCATCAAAAGGTGTGCAAATTAATTACAAATTAAAGACGCGCTGTAAAAAATATATTATATGACGTCATTGCTTTAGCTTATATCTTAATTTTGGAAAAAGGGGAACGATGTAAAAATAGGATTTGATGATTTATAATTATAAAATACTTTGTGTACATTTCAGGAAGTTTAATATTTCGTATTTATCAAACAAGGATAAGTTACTTGGGGTTTTGACAAAAAAAGTGGCGTACTTTATGGACGGCCCCTATAAAAATACTTTGTGAACATTTCAGCAAGTTTAATTTTTGCTTATGAATAAGGTGGGCGCCGTAGGCGCCCTAAAAGAAGTGGGCGCCGAAGGCGCCACGGCGCCCCGGAACAATCTAGTATATATATATTGCGCATAAGCGCTATGCCCGGTAACTCTTGATTTTTGTTTAAATTGAAAATATAGACGTAAAATAAAAAATGATTTTGGTTACGAGATTATAATAGAGCTCGTGGTGTTTCGCGCCGTAAAATAATATATGATGTGACGTAATTGTTTGAGCTTTTATCATAAAAAATTGGGAAAAGGAAACAATAGTTTATTGATGTTATTGATTATTATTTTTTATGTTGATATTGGCGTGTGTGTGAATAAGCATGTGCGCGAGTATGTTCATGTGTGTGTGTGTGTGTGTTTGTGTGTGTGTGTGTGTGTTTGTATGTGTGTATGTGTATGTGTGTGTGTGTGTTTGTGTGTGTGTGTGTATGTGTGTGTGTGTATGTGTGTTTGTGTGTGTGTGTGTGTGTGTTTGTGTGTGTTTGTGTGTGTGTGTGTGCGTGTGCAGATTTATTTCTTATATAGAGGGCAACCTTTATGAACTTTTGAAGGTTACTTCTCTTTGGTAATTGCGGCCGTCTATAAATTTCAATAACATCATCCAAACCTGGATGGAACTAGTGCTATCCTACCAACTGTTAACATGCTTATAACATAAATTAGGCCGAACTTTTTTTATTTAAATTTAAAGTCCTATCTTTGCGATATAACTTCATGAATATATGAAAAACTATTTAAACGTTTACTATAAGTTTGCGTATACCTAGGTATATTATAAGAACTAGCACCGCCAGAGTGTATCATCTGTGGTATATTATAAGAACTAGCACCGCCAGAGTGTATCATCTGTAGAAAATTTTTATAAAACCCTATGGAAAGCTGGATTAATTTTTGATTAAGCAGTCTATTTTATACAGGCTAATTTCACCATTAAATTGCAGGAAACAAATTTATACATTTAATAAGAAAAACCCGTAAAAAGCCAAGTTTTTGACTATAAATCCTTTATGTACGAGAAGTAATTAAAAAAATGTTCAAAATAATACGCAGCGCCAGACCATCCAGAAATACAAAATTGCAGTTGTGTCGTAAAACATGTTTAATATAATGCGCACCGATCAGGAATATGTTTATAAAAAGAGCTGTCAATAAAATACGCACCTTATTGCGCGACAGAAAGGTTGTTCAATATAATACGCATCGCGACGCTCTATCTCAAAAAATAGCATGATACATAGGAATAAATAAAATAATCTAAAAAATCAATAATTTAATTACGGTACATGCGATCGATCTGAAATTTTGATACATTGTTTTTATCATCGGTACAAAACTGCCTGCAAAATTTCAGCTCGCTATCTTGCGAGCAAGTGGGTTAAAAATCGATCAAAAGTTTTGGCGACAAGCAAGCAAGCAAGCAAGGTCAGTCGGTCGGTCGGCCGCAGACACCACGAGTTAATATAAAGGATTTAAAAATGCACACGAACAGCATTTGTTGCATGAAGTAAATGTTTAAAAATGATGAGAGCAAAAATCCGTTAATTTTATTTACACAAGTATCTACCAATTCGTCCTTCTTCACTGCTTGATGGAATGATTACGGGAAGACATTGAATATGACTGAAATATTTGTTAATGAGATGATCAATCTCTCATCATTTTTTTCAGGTAAGGTTTTATGTTATGTTTCATGTGAAAAGAAAATTAGCCCTGCGCATTAATTGAACGGTTGCTTTCATGGATCGCCACAATGGTAAATAAACATTGAAAAGAACTCACAGGCGCTTTGAAAGAAGAAATTGCATTATATACAGTTATAATATGTACTTGGGAAAGATTGAATGTAATTGGTAGCACATTTATTTTGTGAAATTTTGAAGGGTATTTTTCAATTAAAAAAATCATCTAAATCTGGGTCGAACTAATTTTATCTTTGCCACTGTGAATAACTATAGAAATATATGTGAAAAAATGATTTAGTGCATACGAATTATTAAATTTATATTTTAATATAAGTTTTGATACACCTACGTCTATAATTGATAGGAAGTCAATTTTCTACGGGCTTATAACAACATCAAAATTGAATAAAATTAAATTTATAAATAAAAATGCAAAAGGAACCGCATTTTTTGCATTTAATAAGTGATTTGTGATTTTAAAACAATGACAAATATTTGTTGAGTGTAAGATTTATTTACCTTATGTGCTTACATAATACAAGAGAGTGTTTAGGATCGATTGCTCTATGAACTGACATTAAGGGAAGCTGTATTGAAAGTAAACGTTCAGGGATTTGAAATAACAAATAAATGCAATAAGTATAGGAGTTATATACAATGGTGTAAGAGTGAGGCTATTAAGTGGAATATGTATAGGAGTTATATACACTGGTGTAAGGGTGAGGCTAATAAGTGGAATATGTATAGGAGTTATATACACTGGTGTAAGGGTGAGGCTAATAAGTGGAATATGTATAGGAGTTATATACACTGGTGTAAGAGTGAGGCTATTAAGCGGAATAGTTATTTTTATAAAGAGGGCCAACTTTGTGAACTATTTGAAGGGTGCTTTTCATTTGTAGGGGCAGGACGGGCAGGAATCTCCCGTTTACTGTGAAGGAACAATGCAAGTCAAACGCAAGGGCCATTGTTGTTCACCCCTCCACTACCTTCGCTTGTCAACCGTTAACTGTGTTTAGTTGACCCGAGCGAGGGCAATTCGTCATGCTCTGTTGCACATCCTTGCAGGTTCTTGCCTCGCATGGTCCGACCATGAAGAGAATTATACATACATACATAAATGAGATTGATTAAAACAACTACTACACATAATAGGCAAAGAAAATGATGGGTATGGAAAGTGAATGACAACTAATGTGTTTGCTATTGTTCGTTATTGATAAAATGTAAAGAATTTCACGTCGTAAGATTTGCATAAGTTAACAATTACTTTTTTGTTAACACTTCCTAAGGGGCCATTAACCGCACCTAAATGTTAAGGAATTTGAAAAATATTATCAAAAGATATCTGCTTTATTTGGGATTATATCTTTTTAGTACGTTACAAATTCTGCCCTAACCAAACACAACAGCGCATCGATACATGTGTGCAAGCTTTTGATTTTCAACAATATGGTATTACAAAGTCAGCGAAGCGTGTAGTGTGATTTGAGTCATAAGCATGCATCAAATTGCTAAACAATTGAATAAAATGAAAGCATATGTGATTAAAGAAACAATCCAAAGATCGCTCCAAAGACTATGTTAAATCTAATATTTAATGTCGTTATGAGATATTTATACTCTTGAGGGTCGAGTTTACACTCTTAGTAACCAGCTCATAATATCGCATGCTTGTCTGATAAACTGGGCATCACCATAAAGGTGCTCCTCTGCCTGATCAACTGGGCATAACCATGTAGGTGCTTCTCTGCCTCATCAACTGGGCATCACCATAAAGGTGCTTCTCTGTCGCATCAACTGGGCATCACCATAAATGTCATTCTCTGCCTCATCAACTGGGCATCAACATAAAATTGCTTCTCTGCCTCATCAACTGGGCATACCAGTTCAGTTCACTCCCCATCTGTGCTTTATGTGACTGGTTTCTACGGCCTATTTTCCACTGTGGATCGCTTTTGCTCAGTCGCTGCATGTACCGATAGACGTTCCTCGCAGTTTGTCCTGTTGCCTAGCCCTGCAGCTATTTCTCATGGAAGCATTCTTTCAACCATGTCTTGGCTCCCAGTGGGGCATTGGTCGATTGGGTTGTGTCTGGCGTGATCCTTCCTTTTGCCAGGATATCGGTTCTGTCTGATTGTGATATGCCATTGTGCCTGTGATGTACTGTAGGACTACTTTACCGACTCGTGCCAGGATATCGGCCCTGCCTTATTGTGGTATGCCGTTGTGCCTGTGATATACTGTAGGACTACTGTATCGACTGGTGCCTGGATGTTTCCAGAATGGTACTGACCGTTTTTGTCTCCAGAGAGGATTGACACACAGCATCAATAGAATTTTGCAAAATCTTTTTTTTTCATTTATAAAATGAAATTATGCGTGAAGGTTTTGTTCTTATTTTTGCCTCATACATTTTACATGTTACTGGCAACAACGTCATAGACCTGCCTTCATTTTGTTTTTGAAATAAACATTTTATGGCACATATTTCCCCTTTTTAAATCCCTTATATTAACTTCGCGGCCGTCTCTGTCTGTCGTCATCTCATGGGCGGGCGGGCGGAAAAATAAAAGTCGAAAATGACCCACTTTCCGTGATTCGATCGAGCTGAAATTTGGCACATTGACCCGTCTGACCTAACAATGCATCGTATCAAAATTTCAGATCGATCGAACGTATCGTAATTAAATTAATACATTTTAGTTTATCCTTATATGAGGTATGTAATTCAAATTCACGGTTTGTTATTGTTTTTTCCCACGTGAAAGTTTGAGTTGACGCATTGAGGCAACCCATCGAAGCGACGGGTTGCTTTTGTTTACATTTTACGTGTCACGCTGAGCTCGGTCAAGCGAATCGGTGACCAGACTTTTCCCCTCTTCCCCTCCCACCCACCCCTCTCCCCCCCGCCCACCCCTCTCCCCCCTAGGGTTATGAAGCAAACTTGAGTTAAGACAGATTCAGTCTGTAAATGTTTGAAAATAATCAATACTCTTAGTTATGTCTCATATATAAGGGATTTATAGTCAAAAACTTTGTTTTTACGGGTTTGTTTTTTAAATCATTTATATTAACTCGTGGTGTCTGTTTGGTTGATTGCTTGCTTGTTTGTCGAAAAAACGTTTGGATCAATTTTTAACCCACTTCCTCGTTAGATAATGAGCTGAAATTTTGCAAGCAGACTTGTGCTGATGATAAAAAATGATGTATCAAAATTTCAGATAAATCGAATGTCCCTTATTTAAATTAATGCATTTTTAGTTTATCTTATTTTATCTCTATGTAACATGTTAACTTTTTGATATAGTGTCGTAATGCGTTATATATTGAACAACCTTTCCTGTCGCGCAATAAGGTGCGTATTTTAATGACACCACTTTTTATAAACATATTCCTGATCGGTGCGCATTATATTAAACATGTTTTATGACATATACATACAATTTTGTATTTTTGGATTGTCTTGAGCTGCGTATTATATTGAACATTCTTTTAGTAATGTCTCGTACATAACGGATTTATCGTCAAAAACTTGGTTTTTTAGTATTTTTTAATACAATTCTAAAAAATCAGTTTCAATTTTATAATAAAAGTAACTAGACATTTTCTAAATCAACTGCAATTACTTTTTCGATTTCCAATGTATACAATCTTTCATTCGACTGTGTGTCTCTACTTCTTCCAGATTTCATCTTAATAAATATAGTTATTCTTTAAATCATGGATAGTGTTCTCTAGTAATTGTAACGTGTTCTTGACTGCTGTCCCACATGATCTTATGCCTCGTCTCTTTTGCAGTCTTTCTCAGCCCATTATTCGCTTAGTCATAGCATGCATCAAATTGTAAAAAAATAGAAAGAAATGACAACTTATTATTTTTTTTAAAGATTCAACCTATAGATTACTCACAACGCTATGCTGAATCAAATATTTAATTGTTGTTATAAATGTCTGATTTCATCAATTCTTCTATTGTCTAAAAGCTTATAAACATTGCATTTTTGTAAGGTTTAATTTTATAGTTTTTGAAATAGTTATACAATTAATAGTTAGCATGTAGTCATGTGTAAAAAAAAAGAAAATATTATTATACCTTAAATTACTCTAGCAATAAACAGTGATATAAGTTGTTTGCACTTCACTAAAGCTGAACAATTATTCATTTATATTATAAACCTTTTTTTACAGGGAGCGAGGTCAAGTGGCATGCCACTTTGATAAAAATAGATTGGCTTTCTGACAAGGACATACTATCCTGTTGGCTCATATAATTGTTACAAAAGCGCATATATTATATAGATGTTTAAATCTCATTGTTTTCATTATTTGATGTTACCACCATTTAATGATACTATTTGCTCTTTGAATTTTATATGTACATATATTATTCTGTTACAATAAAACAAGCATTTAAGAAACACACAATACTAATTTTTTTCATTGAATTGAAAATTATAATTTCACAAACTTTTATTTTGTAAAGAGGTCGATCCAATAACTACAATGCGCTGCTTGGTTTCTCAAATTCGTATTTTAAACATGATACGTCAGTAATGGTTCTTTGTGGTGCGGAGATAAAGGGAAATCCAATTGAAATGCATACTAATAGTTTAATACAATGTTTATTAATTAAGAGTGCTCTTCGTGTTCTTTTTTTCAGCCATGGTTGCTATATTTGAATAGCATATAACAACACAATTTATTTTATTATATGTAGCCGAGTGGTTGGCTAAGGCAATTCACTGTATTTTTAATAGAAATACAATCAATCCACGAAATAAGTTAAGACCACACATGTTGAGGACTATAGCTGTTTAAAGTTTCATTAGGTAGGATAATTCTCACAAGAAAGGAAATCACAGTTATAAATGAGTACTTTAACTAATAAGCTAAACACACAAGTTTGCACGCAGTATGCAGCCATAAGTATCTATTTTGCGCTACTCTCTACGTGTACGTTCACATGTTACGTTCTCGTTCCTTTTGAGTTGGATTACTTCTGAGATTGTTTCGTCTCAGTGAGTCTCCCCTTATATAGGTATCACAAAGACATCGCTCAAGCTCATCGAGTCATGTCATGCTGACTACGCAATTGTTCAGGTCTGGTCAGCCAATCCTGACCATCTAAGTTTGTCGCCAGTGGGAGTCGGACGGGGCGCAAAGTTTGTCCAGTCAATACAATGGTTTACCACATGCCCTGGGGCAATCGTGTCGGCCTACATTGTTCCGCAGTCTTTATTTGTCGGCCACTCCCGGCCATAAGGTGTCACCTGTCCGCACCCGTCAAACAACCTTGGGGCACATTGCCACATATATATTGCTGCTAACTTCTTAATTATTTCCTAAAGATTCGTAAATTAATGACAAAAAACGAAGAATTTATTTACTCATCAATACAAGCTAAACATAGCATAAAAAAAAATTATTATTTGACACATAAAAATATATGTGTTTGTGTTGTGTGTTTGTGTTAGTGTGTGTATATGTGTTTGTGTGAGTGCGTGTAAAAACAGCATGTGGGCTGTGGGTTTTGTCATATTGTTATCTTGATTCAACATTGCAAACATGGCCGGCCCAAAAGTACGCGGGGCCCAAGGCAGCAAACCATGAGCGAGGCCCCAGGCACAAGGTAGCAGATGAGGAGTAAGACCCATGCAAAAAGTTGCAATTCAACATATATTAAAAGAATGGGGGAAAAAAAGTACTCAAAATGCTAGTCTAAAACAGCACTGACACATCAATAATTACAGTTTTGTTCATTTTATTGAAGATCCTACAACTCAAAAAGGATGTTAAATCTGTAATTACAATCTTTTGTTGTATCATGCTAATTGAGAGTTGATATACACATGTGTGTAACGTAACATTATAAACTATATAAACTAGCGTTGGTTTGCTTGTATATTCTACCTCTAACTTGTTTTTACAACGCTCAAGTCAATTTCGCGAGCTTGGGCCGCTTCAAAATCTCAAATAAGTTCATTACTGGCAATATCATTAGCAAAAACATTATCATTTGACAAAATAGCTAATTTACTGAGCCTATCTTGCATCAGTTGATTAGCTATGGGAGGGGGGGACATAATTCGAAAGTCCCATGGGCCCCGACTTGAGAAGGGTCCCAAATTAGTGTCCGAATTTTTTTTACTTTAAATATTACGCTACCGCCATGTATGTGAGCCCCCAAAGAGGTTAAGCCCCCCGGCTCAAAAACCCCTACTAATTCCTAGCTACGCCACTGTCTTGAATCATTGTTGACCACATTTAAGTTTCAATAAGTTTTTTATTTTATTTCGAAAATCTTCTTTCTCCGAGAGCCACTGAGACAGGAATAGTTGAAAGTATTAGAAATGCTATGTGTGTGCTAGGAAAGTCACTTTATCTGGATTGTTTTAATTGACTCCAGGAATTATAGAACTCAATGATTGCTACTCTTCAGCAAGCATGAAATCACCAAGATCCTTACTTTCGCAGGCTGAGAGCTTTTTCTCCAGATTCATACTGCATATGACAATTGTTGCTTTTTTTGCTGTTGTTTGTATTGTTGTAATTGGTGAAATGTATTATAAATAAATCCAAACGAGTAATGATGCCTTCGTAGTATTTCATAGAGAATGTCCATCGACATGATTGGCTTATCAACAATCTGGGTAATGTCCATCGACATGATTGGCTTATCAACAATCTGGGTAATGTCCATCGACATGATTGGCTTATCAACAATCTGGGTAATGTCCATCGACATGATTGGCTTATCAACAATCTGGGTAATGTCCATCGACATGATTGGCTTATCAACAATCTGGGTAATGTCCATCGACATGATTGGCTTATCAACAATCTGGGTAATGTCCATCGACATGATTGGCTTATCAACAATCTGGGTAATGTCCATCGACATGATTGGCTTATCAACAATCTGGGTAATGTCCATCGACATGATTGACTTATCAACAATCTGGTTAATGCCCATCGACATGATTGGCTTATCAACAATCTGGGTAATGTCCATCGACATGATTGGCGTATCAACAATCTGGGTAATGTCCATCGACATGATTGGCTTATCAACAATCTTGGTAATGTCCATCGACATGATTGGCTTATCAACAATCTGGGTAATGTCCATCGAAATGATTGGCTTATCAACAATCTGGGTAATGTCCATCGACATGATTGGCTTATCAACAATCTGGGTAATGTCCATCGACATGATTGGCTTATCAACAATCTGGGTCATGTCCATCGACATGATTGGCTTATCAACAATCTGGGTAATGTCCATCGACATGATTGGCTTATCAACAATCTGGGTAATGTCCATCGACATGATTGGCTTATCAACAATCTGGATTATGTCCATCGACATGATTGGCTTATCAACAATCTGGTTAAATAAATATGTGTGAAAGTTTTCTTGTGCATCTATAAATCCTTCATCTTCTTCTTCATATGTAAATTGCTTGTTTTTTTCTTTTTCGCACAATCATCTCTTTGAAAATGGGCTCAACTTCTAAGTCAGTGGTAAGTTCTTTTGCAATTTTATTGCTGTTTCAAAACCGATATTTCTGTATGATTTCAACCATTTCCAAATATTCATACTATTGCCACTTTGATTTCTCATGATCATACAGACTAAAACTGGCACTTTTCAAGTCACAAATCCCGTCGGATGCCAGAGCAGACAGTGTTGCAAAAAAAGTTTGCAAAAGAAACAAAACATTTTGTTTTTAACTGCCGAATGTATAAGCCATTTTCGCTTTACAACTTCTCCATTTTCAACATGTCGTTTGTAAACGTTAAAAAGTAGTAAACTATTTAGTCAAAGTGAGGGGCCCTGAAAAGTGTTGGGCTTAAGGCGGTTGAATCGTTCGTCATGCCCTAAAGCCGGTGTCACGAAATAAAGTCTCCCCCAAAATAAAGTCTCCCCCGGAGAGTTTATTTTAAAACAAAGTCGCCCCCGGTGACTTTGTTTTAAAATGAAGTCTCCGGGTTAAAATAAACCCTCCCCTTAATTATTGGAAATTATAAATAATTGTTTTATTAAACTTTATGACTTAAAACATAATTTGTATTTGTTCTACATTCATTTCTGTATGATTATTGGAAATTGAGCAATCTGAAGCTTTGTCAGGGGCGTAGCAATTTGCGGGCTAAGTGGGTGTATGCCCGTATAGACACATATTTAGAGTAGGTTAATTGCCCAGAGTTATTTAAAAGAATATCAGACAAATGAACCGAAATACAAAGATGATCAAGTAATACGAGAACGTGACACCGATATTTTGGAACAAGAATTCACTCTTTACGTTTGTGGGTAGATCATGTGTTAAGGACCTAAACGAAATTACCGATTTCTATGTGTGCATTAAAATAATTCAAAAACATTATTACTGTCTATTATCGGTAGCGTTTACTAAAGGTACTGGAGAAAATTTAACAAATCAAATGTAGCCAAGGTTTTTAAATTTAGAAAATAAAGTAAAAAAACAGGTTACACGATTAAACAATCAGTGTCTTAGCTAGGGTTGGTGATACCCATTGCGTTAAATTCACAATATAACCCAGATCAAAGTGTTGTGGAGATCTGGGTTGAGATGAGGCGCTTAGTTAGCTTGAGATTCCCGTTTAGGTGTGCCGCTGAATTAGTTAGGCATAAGGTCAATGACCTTACGGGATGTTAGAATCCTGGAGACTTAAGGGGTAACACAGAGGTGGGCTTGTTTATTGATGAAATGCGACAGGAAAACATGAAGCGTCTTTTGTTGAGCGGGTAAAGACTAGCTATATGTCTTAGTAGATAGATTGCTTCAAGGTGGGCACGTATTGGCCATTTAAGTTGTCTATCGAGTCATAGTTAGCTGAGGTATGAAGAAGTCTGCTTAGGAAACCTTCACGTTCTAAGCAACGGTAGTCAAACCACGGTTCGCGAGCCGCATGCGTCTCTTCTGTGTTCACATTGCGGCTCGCGTGAAATTTATGAAAGATATATTAAAAGGATTACTGAAAGATTTCCAAGCCAGGTTTTATGACTCTCAATGCTTCAATGCAACTCTAAACAATTTTTAAATATTTTAAAACGGCTCTCAATTACTAAGGGTCTGGTCACCTGTAGTCTAATGAGTTATTATAATGTAATAATCACGCAAAGGGAGGCATTAGGGAGTAATTTATATGAGTGTGTATGTGTGTATGTATGAATTTATGTATGTACGTATACATATATGTATATATGTATGTATGTATGTATGTATGTATGTATGTATGTATGTATGTATGTATGTATGTATGTATGTATGTATGTATGTATGTATGTATGTATGAATGAATGTATGTATGTATGTATGTATGTATGTATGCATGCATGTGTGTGTGTATGTTTGTTATGTATCTATGCATGTATGTTTAATATTTCTTTAATAATTTTTTTTTAATATATGAAAGATACATTTTGCAATACATGTACTAGTTTTTGTAATGAAAGTATTATATATGTATGTATGTAATTATGTATGCATATATGTATGTATGTGTGTATGTGTGTATGTATGTATGTATTTATGTATGTATGTTTGTATGTATGTATGTATGTATGTATGTATGTATGTATGTATGTATGTATGTATGTATGTATGTATGTATGTATGTATGTATGCCAAACTAATGACCGCCAGCTGCAAGCAGTCCTTGGTGGATGCTCTGGAAGAGCGCTTGAAATCTACCTCTCCCGGCAACCAGAACGTGGAGGAAGACTGGGCGTCACTAAGAGAGCTGATTTACACCACAGCTTCAGAGACTCTGGGGCACCAGACCAGGAAACATAAGGACTGGTTCGATGAGAACTGCGAAGTCATCAAGCAGTTGTTGGATGAGAAACACCTCCTACACCAAGCTTACCTCAATAATCCCAGGTCCACGGCAAGGAGAGATGCACTCAACAACATACGCAGGACTGTACAGCAAAAGCTCCGTCAGATGCAGGACGATTGGCTCAGCAACAAAGCCGACGAGATCCAAGGCTATGCAGACAAGCGTGACTATAAAAACTTCTAAAAACGCTTTGAAAGAATAGTATGGCCCCACGCCCTCAGGTTCAAACCCCCTCCTCAGCGCAGACGGTAACACTCTCATCACAGACAAAGAGAAGATCTTGAAGAGGTGGGCCGAACATTTTGAAAGCATCCTAAATCGCCCTTCGACAATCAACGAAGAAGCCATCAATCGTCTTCCCCAAGTGCCCACAAACAAAGCACTGGATGACCCCCCAACCGTGCTCGAGACCCAGAAAGCAATTTATCTTCTCTCCAGTGACAAAGCACCTGGTTCTGACGCCATACCAGCTGAGGTCTGCAAGGAGGGGGGAACAGCCCTGACTGAAAGGCTCCACCATCTATTTCTCTTGGTGTGGCAGCAAGAGACGATCCCGCAGGACTTCAAAGATGCCTCCATCATACATCTTTATAAGCAAAAAGGAAGTAGACAGGCTTGTGCCAACCACAGAGGCATATCCCTGCTATCTATCGCAGGAAAGATCCTTGCCAGAATCCTGCTCAACCGCCTCACGGTCCACCTTGACCAAGGACTCCTGCCTGAAAGTCAGTGTGGCTTCCGAAAAGAGCGAGGGACCATCGACATGGTGTTTGCTGCCAGGCAGCTGCAAGAGAAATGTCAGGAGCAGAACGTCAACCTGTTCTCCACCTATGTCGACCTGACCAAGGCTTTTGACACCGTTGGCAGAGAGGGTCTGTGGAAGATAATGGCCAAGTACGGTTGCCCAAGGAAATTCATCGTCTTGGTGCGACAATTCCACGAGGGCATGCAGGCCAGAGTCCAGGACAGCGGAGAGTTTTCTGATCCCTTCACAGTCACAAACGGGGTCAAGCAGGGCTGCGTCCTGGCACCAACACTTTTTAGCCTCATGTTTTCCGCCATGCTGACAGAGGCCTTCAGAGACGAGGGTGTTGGTGTTAACCTGAGGTACCGCACAGATGGCAAACTGTTCAACCTTCGGAGGCTCCATGCAAAAACCAAGGTTATGACAGACATCATCAGAGACCTCCTGTTTGCTGATGACTGTGCCCTCAATGCTGCCTCAGAAGCCGACATGCAATGCAGCGTTAACCTGCTCTCCAGCGCCTGCACAAACTTTGGTCTGACGATCAACACCAAGAAGACTGAAGTCCTCCATCAGCCTGCGCCTGGAAGGCCCTACGTTGAGCCCAGCATCACTGTCAACGGCCAGAGACTTAACACAGTGCAACGGTTCTCATACCTAGGCAGCACACTGTCGCAAAATGCCACCATCGATGACGAAGTGAGCGTCAGAATTGCCAGAGCCAGCTCCACTTTTGGCAGGTTGTATACAAATGTCTGGAACAGAAGAGGCATTACCATCCAGACCAAGCTGAAAGTGTACAGGGCGGTGGTGCTCCCCACGCTGCTATATGCGTGTGAAACATGGACTGTGTATCAGCGCCATGCTAGGAAGCTTAACCACTTTCATTCAACAAGCCTCAGGAAGATCCTCGGCATAAAGTGGCAGGATAAAATACCAGACACAGTGGTACTGACCAAGGCAGGTCTCCCCAGCATATTCACACTCCTGATGCAGTCCCAGCTTCGTTGGGCAGGGCACGTGGTCCGAATGCCAGACGAGAGACTGCCAAAGAGACTCTTCTATGGCGAGCTCCAGCATGGCCAGCGGTCCCACGGTGGGCAAAAGAAACGCTACAAAGACACACTGAAAGTCTCACTGAAAGCGTTTGCCATCAACCCAGACACGTGGGAACTTGCTGCAAAGGACCGTTCCACCTGGCGTTCTTCCATCCACGAAGGTGCCAAGTCATGCGAGGCAAACAGGTTCACCTCCGCAGAAAAGAAGAGGCAAGCCCGAAAGGCCCGTGCTGTCAACCCTCCTAGAGATGTCCCACTCGTCCCTTGTCCCTTCTGTTCCCGAACCTTCCGTGCTAGGATCGGCCTCATCAGCCATCTGCGCACGCACAAACAAAGCTAGTCCCAGCAACCCTCGGATGACTAGAGTGGTCTTCGTCGAATCGACGGACGAACAACAACATGTATGTATGTATGTATGTATGTATGTATGTATGTATGTATGTATGTATGTATGTATGTATGTATGTATGTATATGTATGTATGTATGTATGTATGTATGTATGTATGAATGAATGTATGTATGTATGTATGTATGTATGTATGTATGTATGTAGTATGTATGTATGTATGTATGTATGTATGTATGTATGTATGTATGTATGTATGTCTGCATGTATGTGTGTGTGTATGTTTGTATGTATGTATGTGTGTATGTATTTATGTATGTATGTATGTGTGTGTGTATGTATGTATGTATGTATGTATGTATGTATGTATGTATGTATGTATGTATGTATGTATGTATGTCTGCATGTATGTGTGTGTGTATGTTTGTATGTATGTATGTGTGTATGTATTTATGTATGTATGTATGTGTGTGTGTATGTATGTATGTTTGTATGTATATACGTACGTATGTATGTATGTATGTATGTATGTATGTATGTATGTATGTAGTATGTATGTATGTATGTATGTATGTATGTATGTATGTATGTATGTATGTATGTATGTATGTATGTATGTATGTATGTATGTATGTATGTATGTATGTATGTATGTATGTATGTATGTATGTATGCATGTATGCATGTATGTATGTTATGTATCTATGCATGTATGTTTTAATATTTTGTTTAATAATTTTTTTTAAATATTTGAAAGATAAATTTTGTGATACATGTACTAGTTTTTGTAATGAAAGTATTGATCATTTTTTTAAAAAGAATCTTTTCTCACTATGCGATTTGCAATTGTAGCTGAATTGTTATCCTCGAAGTATTTTATACCTACTAAAATGAAAATAATAACCTGTAGTTGTGATTCTCTTGTGTTAATACTCTTATTTTAATCTCCTAAAGCTTTCTAATATTTTAGAATATCTAGAAATATAAATAGTAAAATCAAAGTACTATTTAAAGACTTTGTAAAATATATGTTAACGGATAGATACAATTTTATTAATTATTTTTTCTCTTATGGACACAACTCTAGATTGAGCTGTCCAGTCCATAATGTCATAATTAGTCCTCCTCCGAGTCTTCTAGTGCCAAATAACGGGAACAAACTTAATTTTAGATTTTGTTTTACCCCTTGTGATAGTGTCAGCTAGCGCAGTCAGCACCACCAGTACCCCCCCCCCACCTCCATTGACGCCTCGCCTCTGCGTCTCACAATAACAATGCTATTGCATAGCCCACAGAGTTTTTTTAAAAAACGACTTTTATAATCAGGTCAGAAGTTAAACAGGTCAGTGTCGTAGCCCGATTTTTGTTCCCTCCGTGCGGTTACTTAATTGGGTCACTCCCACCCTTTCCCCCCGACTCTAGATATTAAGAAACCTTCTCATCGTCTGAACACCCGACGTTGTACAAACTTACTATTTATAGTAACAACACAAACCCATGCCTATAAAGACATAATCCTTGCTTTATGAAACAAAACAACTGCCTTTTTACAACCCCAAAACTGCCTGTGCGTCAATTTGTACAGCGGGAAAAAATCAAGTAATTAAGTAATTTTTCAAATTATATCACGCCCCTGAGAAGTGTCAAATGGTATCGTCCGCTCCCCCTCTTATCTCTCTATATCTACGCCACTACCATAAATAGTATTACAGTAAACATGTGTGAATATTATGTCACGCCCCTGAGAGGTGTCAAACGGTATGGTCCACATCCCCCTCTTATCTCTCTATTTCTACGCCACTACAATAAATAGTATTACAGTAAACACGTGTGAATAGTATGAGAGGTGTCAAACGGTATGGTCCGCACCCCCCTCTTATCTCTCTATATCTACGCCACTACAATAAGTAGTATTACAGTAAACATGTGTGAATATTATGTCACGCCCCTGAGTGGTGTCAAACGGTATGGACCTCACCCCCTCTTATCTCTCTATATCTACGCCACTACCATAAATAGTATTACATTAAACATGTGTGAATATTACAGCAATACACAAGTAAGTATTTTTTATTCTTTTGATTTTTAATGATCTCTTTGTTTTATATCGAAAGTATGATGGGGAAGAATTTATTTTGGGGGAGACAATATTTTACAGGGTAGGGGCGAAATTATTTTAATCGGGAGGAAAACATTTTCTCCCCCCGAGGATTTGTTTTAAAACAGAGTCTCCGGGGGGAGACTCTTTATGGGGGAGGATTTATTTTGCAACACCGGCACTGATTGCAAACATGGGTTTATCGATAAAATACATTTGAATTTTTTGTCAAATTGTATGTTTTAATCACATTTTTAAACGTATTATAGCCTTTCCTACAAAGTTTCTGCTAACATAAGAAACAATAAATTTTAAATCTTGTGATCATGTTTTTTTTTAATTCATTGATTTTGTTGAGGATTAACATGTCGGTTTATGAAATTATGTTTGTTGTCTCCTGAAATACATTTAAAACGTTCACTTTTATTAGTAATAGCAATAACATGAGCAAATAAGCGCTGCTTCTGTCCATAAACTTATTGCTCACTACAATCTAATAAAATATCCACGACTGTGTTGGCCTGTTGGCAAGTGATGCAGTCTGAACTGACCAAGGCTTTTAGGGGAATGTGTTACACAAAGATATCTGAATAATTGTCTCGGAAAAAAGCTTCGCATAAAATATATTTTTTTATATTCATGTCCAAGGAAGCGTATTAATATATATCACCTATTTTAAATGAGCTGAATAAATCATGCAAACTTTGGCAGCATTTACTAATTTCTTATATGACATATTTGAAAACTAGACGCGTGTAGACTTTGAGGAGTTCGAAGTAACAATCTACGCATGTACTTACCGAACTCCATGAAACAAAAATTTAATTGTCATAGACGAGAGACAGTCAGAACTGAATGCACAGCTAATATAATTACTTTATTTACATTTCATATTTATGAACCTTTGGGGATCAGCGGTCCTTAAATAAAAGAGAAGTAAACTAAAAAAGTAAAAGAAATATTAAATATAAAAATTGTTTGTTCTTCCTTATCTCAGCTCATCAGTATTAATATACTATTAAACTATGAACTTCAAACACGGAATACCTGTAACCAGTTTTTCAACTAGGTTTTGTAGGGCGCTTACAGCAATTTTTTTTTCTTCAGAGCCCAAGTAACTTATCCTTGTTTGATAAATACCAAATACGAAATTTTGCACAAAGGATGTTTTAATTGTTTTTGGTAATTGACGTCATATAATATTTGACAGTGACAAACACCACACGCTCTGTTAATCTCGAAAGCAAAATAATACCTTTCTTTTTTCAACTGCTATGGGGTGTTGTGCTACTCCCTCAGCGTTACGTAATGAGGAATAAATGCGAATTAATAAAACATTTGTTTTTAAATATTTTACTTTCATAAGTTAACGAAGATTTCATCTCAGATGTTTAATGGAGTTATGAAATACAACGTGATTCTGACAACGCTGGTTATATTGTTCCATTGCGACATCTCAGATGGTTAATGGAGTTATGAAATACAACGTGATTCTGACAACGCTGGTTATATTGTTCCATTGCGACATCTCAGATGTTTAATGGAGTTATAAAATACAACGTGATTCTGACAACGCTGGTTATATTGTTTCATTGAGACATCTCAGATGGTTAATGGAGTTATAAAATACAACGTGATTCTGACAACGCTGGTTATATTGTTCCATTGAGACATCATTTTATGACGCGAGATGATAAGGTATTAAATAAAGTTAATTAAGTTTATCTTGACTTTGAAGTTTCTTCGTTATTAATGCTACTTGTTTAAAAGAAATATTATTTTTGTTATAATTTTACAAATTACATAATTTTCATTACAGCCACTTTCATTAAACATAACATTTTATCAATAATCACCAATAACAAACATATACTTGTCTTTCATTTACCTTATCAATCAGCTTCCATATCCATCAGAAAATGTTCCCTAATGCCCTAGCTGTAAAAATCAATATACTATGTACTTTTATGGGTAGATACAAAGCAATTTTAAATCAGCGACACAAATGGGCGTTTTTTAAAAAAATTTGCTGTGTTACGTCACAAAATGTGTAATTGTTTATTACAGATTCTTAAAATAAATGAGTAAAAAACAACCAAATAAATAGAAGTAAAAAAAAAGATTTAAAAAAACCACGTTTTTATAAGCGGACTAAAAAGAAGAAAATAATATAAAACTTATTAGTTTTAAGTACTTCTATTCCATATGACTAAAAACGTGCACCAAAAAGCACCGATAATAATATCATAAATAATATAAAAGCCCAAGTGGCTCACTCATTGGATGTGGAACGCTGATGATGTACAACAGTCTATATCAGTTTTAAAAAATCGTGTGGTGATTAGCGCTGTAAAAATATTTAATATGACGTCATTGGTTGATCTTATATTTAACACAAGGTGTGCATCAAAAGGTGTGCAAATTAATTACAAATTAAAGACGCGCTGTAAAAAATATATTATATGACGTCATTGCTTTAGCTTATATCTTAATTTTGGAAAAAGGGAACGATGTAAAAATAGGATTTGATGATTTATAATTATAAAATACTTTGTGTACATTTCAGGAAGTTTAATATTTCGTATTTATCAAACAAGGATAAGTTACTTGGGGTTTTGACAAAAAAAGTGGCGTACTTTATGGACGGCCCCTATAAAAATACTTTGTGAACATTTCAGCAAGTTTAATTTTTGCTTATGAATAAGGTGGGCGCCGTAGGCGCCCTAAAAGAAGTGGGCGCCGAAGGCGCCACGGCGCCCCGGAACAATCTAGTATATATATATTGCGCATAAGCGCTATGCCCAGTAACTCTTGATTTTTGTTTAAATTGAAAATATAGACGTAAAATAAAAAATGATTTTGGTTACGAGATTATAATAGAGCTCGTGGTGTTTCGCGCCGTAAAATAATATATGATGTGACGTAATTGTTTGAGCTTTTATCATAAAAAATTGGGAAAAGGAAACAATAGTTAATTGATGTTATTGATTATTATTTTGTTATGTTGATATTAGCGAGTGTGTGAATAAGCATGTGTGCGAGTATGTTCATGTGTGTGTGTGTGTGTGTACGTCGGTGTGTGCGTGTGTGTGTGTGTGTGTGTGTACGTCGGTGTGTGCGTGTGCAGATTTATTTCTTATATAGAGGGCAACCTTTATGAACTTTTGAAGGTTACTTCTCTTTGGTAATTGCGACCGTCTATAAATTTCAATAACATCATCCAAACCTGGATGGAACTAGTGCTATCCTAACAACTGTTAACATGCTTATAATATAAATTAGGCCGAGCTTTTTTGTTTAAATTTAAAGTCATATCTTTGCGATATAACTTCATGAATATATGAAAAACTATTTAAACGTTTACTATAAGTTTGCGTATACCAAGGTATATTATAAGAACTAGCACCGCCAGAGTGTATCATCTGTGGTATATTATAAGAACTAGCACCGCCAGAGTGTATCATCTGTGGTATATTATAAGAACTAGCACCGCCAGAGTGTATCATCTGTGGTATATTATAAGAACTAGCACCGCCAGAGTGTATCATCTGTGGTATATTATAAGAACTAGCACCGCCAGAGTGTATCATCTGTGGTATATTATAAGAACTAGCACCGCCAGAGTGTATCATCTGTGGTATATTATAAGAACTAGCACCGCCAGAGTGTATCATCTGTGGTATATTATAAGAACTAGCACCGCCAGAGTGTATCATCTGTAGAAAAATTTTAACAAACACTATGGAAAGCTGGAATAATTTTTGATTAAGCAGTCTATTTTATACAGGCTAATTTCACCATTAAATTCCCAGGAAACAAATTTATAAATTTAAAAATGCACACGAACAGCGTTTGTTGCATGAAGCAAATGTTTAAAAATGATGAGAGCAAAAATCCGTTAATTTTATTTACACAAGTATCTACCAATTCGTCCTTCTTCACTGCTTGATGGAATGATTACGGGAAGACATTGAATATGACTGAAATTATTGTTAATGAGATGATCAATCTCTCATCATTTTTTCAGGTAAAGTTTTATGTTATGTTTTATGTGAAAAGAAAATTAGCCCTGCGCATTAGTTGGACGATTGCTTTCATGGATCGCCACAATGGTAAATAAACATTGAAAAGAACTCACAGGCGCTCTGAAAGAAGAAATTGCGTTATATACAGTTATAATATGTACTTGGGAAAGATTGAATGTAATTGGTAGCACATTTATTTTGTGAAATTTTGAAGGGAGTTTTTCAATAAAAAAATCACCAAAATCTGGGTCGAACTAATTTTATCTTTGCCACTGTCAATAACTATAGAAATATATGTGAAAAAATGATTTAGTGCAGACGAATTATTAAATGTATATGTTAATATAAGTTTTGATACACCTATGTCTATAATTGGGCGGAAGTCAATTTTCTACGGGCTTATAACAACATCAAAATTGCATAAAATTAAATTTATAAATAAAAATGCACAAGGAACCGCATTTTTTGCATTTAATAAGTGATTTGTGATTTTACAAAATGACAAATATTTGTTGAGTGTAAGATTTCATTACCTTATGTGCATACATAATACAAGAGAGTGTTTAGGACCGATTGCTCTATAAACTGACATTAAGGGAAGCTGTATTGAAAGTAAACGCTCAGGGATTTGAAATAAGAAAATGGAATATGTATAGGAGTTATATACAATGGTGTAAGAGTGAGGCTAATAAGCGGGGAATATTTATTTTATAAAAAGGGCCAACTTTGTGAACTATTTGAAGGGTGCCTTTCATTTGTGGGGGCAGGAGTTAATAATTTCACCGAACCCTGGGTGGCAGTAACACTATTTCTTAGCCACTGATAATGTCCTTTTTGCAAAGCTTAAGCTAAACTAAACCAACGGAGCAAATTGTAAGCCCAAAACTTGCGACTCAACGTGTGTCTTTTAAACAAATAAACTATGTTCCCAAACCTCTCTACCCTAGGCATCAATATTCAAATAAGTATTATATAGCTCAATAAAAACATATCAAATTTGTCCTGAATAAATATCATGTATAATCTGTAATGGAATGGATGTTGTGGATTAATGGAAATGATAAAGCTTGCCTTAAAAAAACGATTAAAATTAAATTTAAAAAAAAATAAATTGTGGAACATTGGTGTAGAATAAAGCCATAGATGGTATGTGCTTCGGTTAATAACTGTAGAGTTGTTTATTGGTGTAAGTGTGTGTGTGGTTATTTTTATGTCTGCTAATGTTGTGCCTCTAACAAGACTACCAGTATTTATCTTCTTAAACCATTCATTTTTGTTTCAATTTACGTCTTGATAGTGATTTATTTATTGTAATATATTATCGGTTTTAGCGTCATAAAAAATTATATTGCAAGCTGGAATGATTTTTAAATAAATCAGTCAACTTTATGCAGGGAAATAACAACATTAAATTCCCTAAAATTAAAATTATAAATAGAAAATGCACAGTGAACGGTATTGGATACATGAAGCAAGTGATTAGTAAAGAAAACAAGCAAGTTTTTGTTAGGTTGGAGATTTATTTACCTCATGTTCTTAAATAGTGTACGTAATTTGTTTTCTGGAACGATTGCTCCATAAACTGCCCCAAAGGAATATATTAATGAAAAAAAAGGTTCGCTACTGTTAGAGACGAAAATGGATTATACATAAGGGTTATATGCACGGGCGTAAGAGTGTAGCTAATAAATGAAACAGTTTTTTTGTATATTGAGTGTTAACTTTCTGACCTTTTGAAAGGTCATTTTCCTGGGTGGTAATAATATCCTGGGTGGCATAAACACTATATTTTAGCAACTGATATATACTTTTTGCATAACTTAAACTAAATCATCAGGGTAAATTTTAAGCCCAAACCACGCGCTTCAAAGTGTTTCTTTAAATCTTAGATATAAATAAAATGAAAAATAATCCATTTATTTTAGTGGAACAAGTATCAGCCAAGTTAGTGCTTTGTTACTATTAGAAAAAAGAGCGGGAAGCCATTATAAATGACATACATTTTATTAGAAGTTCAATATCTTAGCATTTTTTTAAAAGCAGCCTTGTTTATGTTATTATTCATGTGAAAAGAAAATGTGTCTTTTAAACCAATACACCCTATTTTCCATCCCTCCCATAGGCATATATATTCACATAAATATTATCTGGCTCTAGATATAGCCTATTGGTCTTAAACTAATTTCATGCTTAGACTATAAAAATAAATATGTGTTTTGGGGAGCTTTTTCCTAGTACCATAAGAATCAAATAAAAAGATACCGTCTTCATTTTCTGATTCATGTGAAAAGAAATTGAGTCTCTCCCATTAAAGTTTTGTAATTGTTCAGGACCTTTGTTATTCTGGTAGAATATAAAGAGAAAAGCAAGCGTTATTAAAGCAGAAATACAAAAATTGATGGGTAATATTTAAATTCATCATTTTCTTTACACAGATATCATTATTTTTATAAAGAATGGGTTTGATTTATCACTACCCTAATTTCATGATGCTTTTACACTAATTTTAAGGGGAATTTGTGACTCAAATCCAAATAAAGTTTTTCTTTTTTTTGTGACGTCCCGTAGCATCGCAGGGGCATAGCTCTCGTATGTTAATATTGTTTTATTCTTGAGAAAATTTAGTTTAGAATATAAATATTTTAATTTCTTTTAAAGTCATTTGAAATGTTCGTTACAATACCGTTAGACATAAACTTGAGTTAATTAAAATGTTTTAAAGTAATTTAAACTGGAGTTTACACAAATAAAATACAAATCACAAATATATTTTAAATTTAAAAAAGGTGAAAACCATAAATCAAGTTTAATTATATGTTAACAATGGACTAATATTATATATTATCGTCTACTTTATAATAATCGCAATCAAACTATGCATAACATATAATAACATTCAAAGAAAATTCTAGCTCCTTGAATAAAATCATGAATAAAAGTTTTAAAAAATGTCAACCGGCCAAACTTTAAAAAAAAATTAATAAAATCAAAATATGGTTCAGTGCAGCGATATGAAGTCACCAAAACCTTTAGAAAAAATACTGGATTGAGACTCCATGGTCCTACATTAAAAATTAATTGTAAATAAATATTTTGAAACAGTTTACACAACCAGTCGATACTATAACAATTTTTATTAGTAACTAGCAGACCCGTCGTGCGTTGCAACGATCTCAGTAAAAAGGAATACATATAGATATAAAAGAAATTACTTTAAGGGTCACCGGGCCCATCAGTTTAACATATGACATTCGAAAATCTTTTCATTTTCATTACAAATATATAAATATATTTATCTATTTTGCTCAATATCGTGTAAAATTGAATGGGGAATACAATATACTAAAAGTTTAGTAAAAACAAATTTAGGGCCCCCAAGTCCCGAGGAAATGGACATTAGGAGTTCAGTGCCCTATAATAATTTAATATAGACTCTTAAGTTTTTATATATCATGTTTGGTCAAAATCCAGTTATTTTCTCATTATCTAACAATTAAACTAATTATTTTTTAGCTAATATAAGGAAAAAATTACATTAAGGGGCCCTCGGGCCCATTCGGTTCAAGATGTACATTTTGAAAACCTGTTCATTTAAATTCAGTTTCATCCTGGATATATTTCTCAAGATCGGTAAAAATAGAATGGCAAATAATATCTCAAACATATACGAAAAATAGACATTTGGGGCCCCCGGCCCAATCGATGTAAGATGTAAATTTCAACATGCTGTTCATTTTAAATCAGTTTCATCATGGATATATTTCTCAAGATCGTTAAAAATAGAATGGCAAACAATATCTCAAACATATTCGAAAAAAAACATTTCGTACCCCAGTCCTGAACAATTGGATATTAGACGTGCAATGCCCTTTTTAAATCCTTTATATTAACTCGTGGTGTCTGCACCCTTGATTGCTTGAATGCTTGATTGCTTGATTGCTTGATTGCTTGTCGCAAAAACTGTTGATCGATTTAGACAGCATGACCTACCACACTGGCAGACACGGTGGAGGTCTTTGTTGTAAGTCGTGATGGGTTGACAGCATGAATAACTCTACTGGGTGACACCAACCCTAGTGACGCCTCTGGTGTAAACTTTTCAACATAGCCCAAAGATCAGTACAAAATAAAATAAAAATAAATAAAATGATAATTTCATTTATTTTAAATATTATTTATCGAACCTGTAGAACATTCTAGTGTTGAAAAATAAGATGGTCAAAAATAAATTCATCAGATGTTCTGTACTTTACAGAATAATCGATCTGTTTGGAAATTCCTTACTTTCTTAAATTTAAGGTAATCAACTGAAGATTATTAAGCCTGGGAAATGAAATTACTTTAATTTGTTGGAAAAGAAATGCCCATATTAAATTGTGTGTTGAAAATGAAGTTATTTATCATTAAACCAAGTTAGAAATATTATAACGAAAATGAAATATTTTTGTTACTATGTTTATTATGTAATCACTTTCGCTAATGCTACCTTTGTTTAAACATAACGATGTTTCATATTTTTTTTATTTTTAGCATTCTTAGGGGCAATTTTAAAAATAACACCCTAAAACAATGTCAACAAGAAATGAGCAGAAGAGCAGAGGCGTCACTAAGTTTTGTGTTATCCTGTGAGGTAACTCTCATAGTGTCAACTCTGACGATTTACCCCATAGACCTAATCCAAGTTTGTCAGTGCCATTTAAATGAAATATACAGAATTGAACAGTTTATTTAGGACCACATTTGATAGTGTCACCCGGCGCTGTCCGCAACTCCTGCACCCATTAGTTATACAACTGGTTTGTTAACTTATGACAAGATGTATGTATATTCAGACGGACGGATATAACAATTTAATATGAACAACCCAACGCTATTTTACAATTCTAAGAAATCAGTTTTAATTTTTTAATGAAAAATACTGCAAATTTTCTAAATAAAACGCAATTAATTTTGTCCAGCCGTATAAAAAAAAGCAACATTAGTATGACTGTGTGTCTTTTCGTTTTCCTGATTTCATCTTAATTAATATAGCTATTCTTTAAATCAAATGAAAGTCTTCTCTAATACTTTCAAAGTTCTCCTGACTGCTCTTATACATGCTAATATTGCCTTGTCTCTTCTGCAGTCTTTCACAGCCCATTTTGGCCGAGTCATAAGCATGCATCAAATTGCAATACAATTGAATTAAATGAAAACATATTTTTTAAAGAAACAATCCATAGATCGCTCCCAACGCAATGTTAAATCTAATATTTAATGTCGTTATGGATACTTATACTCTTGAGGGTCGAGTTTACACTCTTAGGACCCGGCTCATAATATCGCATGCTTGCCTGATCAACTGGGCATCACCATAAAGGTGCTTCTCTGCCTCATCAACTGGGCATCACCATAAAGGTGCTTCTCTGCCTCATCAACTGGGCATCACCATAAAGGTGCTTCTCTGCCTCATCAACTGGGCATCACCATAAAGGTGCTTCTCTGCCTCATCAACTGGGCATCACCATAAAGGTGCTTCTCTGCCTCATCAACTGGGCATCACCATAAAGGTGCTTCTCTGCCTCATCAACTGGGCATCACCATAAAGGTGCTTCTCTGCCTCATCAACTGGGCATCACCATAAAGGTGCTTCTCTGCCTCATCAACTGGGCATCACCATAAAGTGCTTCTCTGCCTCATCAACTGGGCATCACCATAAAGGTGCTTCTCTGCCTCATCAACTGGGCATCACCATAAAGGTGCTTCTCTGCCTCATCAACTGGGCATCACCATAAAGGTGCTTCTCTGCCTCATCAACTGGGCATCACCATAAAGGTGCTTCTCTGCCTCATCAACTGGGCATCACCATAAAGGTGCTTCTCTGCCTCATCAACTGGGCATCACCATAAAGGTGCTTCTCTGCCTCATCAAACTGGGCATCACCATAAAGGTGCTTCTCTGCCTCATCAACTGGGCATCACCATAAAGGTGCTTCTCTGCTCATCAAACTGGGCATCACCATAAAGGTGCTTCTCTGCCTCATCAAACTGGGCATCACCATAAAGGTGCTTCTCTGCCTCATCAACTGGGCATCACCATAAAGGTGCTTCTCTGCCTCATCAACTGGGCATCACCATAAAGGTGCTTCTCTGCCTCATCAACTGGGCATCACTATAAAGGTGCTTCTCTGCCTCATCAACTGGGCATCACCATAAAGGTGCTTCTCTGCCTCATCAACTGGGCATCACCATAAAGGTGCTTCTCTGCTGGCAGCGGAACGTTCCTGTCCCAATCCCAGCCCAGGGCACTCTTCGAGCAAATGGGCCACCGTCTCCTCAGAGGCACCACACATGCGACAATTTGGTTCCCTTCTAGTGTTAAGCCTATATAGGTAGCTCCGTGTGGGACAGTGTTCAGTCCCCATCCGTGTTTTGAGTGACTGGTCTCTACGGCCAATTTTCCACCATGGATCGCTTGTGCTCGGTCGCGGCATGTACCGATAGACTTTTCCTGTCAGTTTGTCTCGTCGCCCAGCCCTGTAGCCAAATTCTCATGGAAGCAGTCTTTCAACCATGTCTTGGCCCCCAGTGGGGCATTGGTCGATCGGGATGGGTTTCTGGCGTGATCCTTCCTTTGCCAGGATATCAGCCCTGTTTAATTGTGGTATGCCGCTGTGCCTGTGATGTACTATAGAACTACTTTATCGCCTCATGCCTGGATGTTTCCAAATGTATCCAGCTTGGCACTTACCGTTATCGTCTTCAAAGTGTATCGACCCACAGCCTAAGTAGAATTTTGCAAAATCTTTTTTTTTCAATCATAAAATTAAATTATGCGTGAAGGTTTTGTTCTTGTTTTTTCCTCTTACATTTTACATGTTACTGGCATAAACCTGCCTTCATTTTGTTTTTGAAACAAACATCTTATGGCATATATTTCCTATTTTTATCTACCTTAATATACATATTCGTGAAAATAATTGGGCAAGACTAAAAGTGCTGGAAACATCGTTTTACTTCAAAGCTGTTGCTTGTCGTGTTTCCGTACTTTTATCTGTAGGTCCAATCAGTGCCCCGATGATTGTGTTAAAAGTACTGTTAATGTGAACCTTCCACAAAAGGAACAAGAGAGCACATTGTAAGAAACAGACATCATTGTCATTCAAGCAAATGCATTTTATGACATTTAAACCACTAACTAATTCAAGAAGAGAGCGTCTTATCACAACTCTTGGCCTTACTTTTGAAACAGTTGTATGCTATGGCCACACTCAAGATCTTTAACAAACGAGGCGTACATATAAAACTTCTCTTTGCCTTACTTTTGAAAAAGTTGTATGCTATGGCCACACTCAAGATCTTTAACAAACGAGGCGTACGTATAAAACAACTCTTGGCCTTAAATTTGAAAAAGTTGTATGATATGGCCACACTCGAGATCTTTAACAACCAAGGCGTACATATAAAACAAAAGGAATATAAACTATTTATTCAGGGCAATAAGTTACATTATGATCGTAAGAGAGAACAATCAAATTCTCTTCAGAGATAAAGTAATTCAAAACATAAACACTGACATTACAAAACAACTGCAGAACTATTTGAATAAAAATTGAGAGGAATATATACACATTACTGGTATTTCTCGTGATGTAGTCTGGGCAACTGATGCAGAAATCCATTGAACAGCGAACATTTGAAGTTGAGATATCGTTGTCTACATCAAAGTTGATAATTCGATAGATTGGTTGACCTATCCAGCAAGCTTTGATCTTCAGTCAACGACAGAACATGGGCTTTACATATGTAATAATAATTTAAAACTGAAATGCAAACCTTACTTTCATCAGCTCTGTACTATGATATGCATCTTCTGTATGAGACTCATACACCAAAGAAAACATTGATAAACTAGAAAAAACAGTTGCTAGATTCATTACTGGAGATTATTCAAAGCTGACAAGAATAACACCATTAGTTAAATCATTTAACCTTGAAACACTAGAGGTATAGAAGGAGAAAGAGCAAAGTTTTACTAATACATAAGGCAATTAATTACCAATTTAGAAATACAACACAAAGATAACTTAATGCAACCCTCAGATGAAACCAATAAAAATGCAAGAATAATTATCAACCAATCATACGCGTAGGATGTCATAACCTTCAGTATAGAGGGAGCGTAAGATAAGGGTAAGGAATTAAAGTGTTTGCAACCGTTTTAAAAGCAACACATATAACCACGCTTTTATTATTTTGTTTCAAATAATTCAAGTAGTGCTTTATTAAATTAATGTTAAATTTAAAAAATCAGATTCTATTTGTATAGACTGTAAACTTTAATCATGAATTGTTGAGGTGTCAAAGAGAACTTAGCGGACGCCTGCTTGAGGTAACCCTCCAGTTTGGGTAACGCCTTAGATAGGCCATTGATGATCCCCGCCCACTCCAGTTTGGGTAACGCCTTAGATAGGCCATTGATGATCCCCGCCCACTCCAGTTTGGGTAACGCCTTAGATAGGCCATTGATGATCCCCGCCCACTCCAGTTTGGGTAACGCCTTAGATAGGCCATTGATGATCCCCGCCCACTCCAGTTTGGGTAACGCCTTAGATAGGCCATTGATGATCCCCGCCCACTCCAGTTTGGGTAACGCCTTAGATAGGCCATTGATGATCCCCGCCCACTCCAGTTTGGGTAACGCCTTAGATAGGCCATTGATGATCCCCGCCCACTCCAGTTTGGGTAACGCCTTAGATAGGCCATTGATGATCCCCGCCCACTCCAGTTTGGGTAACGCCTTAGATAGGCCATTGATGATCCCCGCCCACTCCAGTTTGGGTAACGCCTTAGATAGGCCATTGATGATCCCCGCCCACTCCAGTTTGGGTAACGCCTTAGATAGGCCATTGATGATCCCCGCCCACTCCAGTTTGGGTAACGCCTTAGATAGGCCATTGATGATCCCCGCCCACTCCAGTTTGGGTAACGCCTTAGATAGGCCATTGATGATCCCCGCCCACTCCAGTTTGGGTAACGCCTTAGATAGGCCATTGATGATCCCCGCCCACTCCAGTTTGGGTAACGCCTTAGATAGGCCATTGATGATCCCCGCCCACTCCAGTTTGGGTAACGCCTTAGATAGGCCATTGATGATCCCCGCCCACTCCAGTTTGGGTAACGCCTTAGATAGGCCATTGATGATCCCCGCCCACTCCAGTTTGGGTAACGCCTTAGATAGGCCATTGATGATCCCCGCCCACTCCAGTTTGGGTAACGCCTTAGATAGGCCATTGATGATCCCCGCCCACTCCAGTTTGGGTAACGCCTTAGATAGGCCATTGATGATCCCCGCCCACTCCAGTTTGGGTAACGCCTTAGATAGGCCATTGATGATCCCCGCCCACTCCAGTTTGGGTAACGCCTTAGATAGGCCATTGATGATCCCCGCCCAGCGACGCCGAGGTTGTAGCGAGTTGAATTAGGGAAATGATACCACTTCTTATGAGATCACTTTTAGTGGGAGGTATTTTAGACCGGACACCCAGGCGCTCGCTACTGAAGAAACCGTTCCGTATCCCATGTGTTACGTTCCCTTTGGGAAATGGAAAGGGTGATTGGAGGGGGGGCTTTCCGGGAGAACCGGCTCGGGGCTGCTGTTTTTCGTCCATATGTAGGTTCATTTGTACGACTATATGGCTGCTCCTAATCATTGTGTTGCCAAACTGTATCTCAATACTGCAGTAAATTGACAAAGAAGAACCACATAATTTCGATAGAAAAATTATTTCATTGATTTAATTTATATTAACCAGTGCCCAAATAAAAATAGAAAACGAAAACAACTCTTCCGTTATTTTGAAAAGAAATGTGAATCCAGCTATCGGACTTTTCAAAGGGACTTGATTAGTGGTTAAAAGTCTTACACGAATACATAGCAATTGCAATGTTTTGTTTCATTAAATATCTGTTAAACATTTTTTGATACCACAAAACCATGACAAGAGCAGAAGGAATAATCTCATTTAAGAATTTCAGAAAGCTTCTTCCAGTTCAATTTCTATGTATTTTATTAAATTTGTTTTTTTATAAACAAATTATTCTTATATACAAAAAATGAAAACGTGTGTTTGTGCAAATGATGTATTACATCACGTGCATTGTTGTATTTTTAAATCCTTTATATTAACTCGTGGTGTCTGCGGCCGCCCGACCGACTGACCGACCGACGCCCGACCGATCGCCCGCCGTTGTCGCCAAAACTTTTGTTCAATTTTTAACCCACTTTGCTCGTAAGCTAGCGAGCTGAAATTTTGCAGGCAGTTTTGTACCGATGATAAAAACAATGTATCAAAATTTCAGATCGATCGCATGTACCGTAATTAAATTATTGATTTGTTAGATTATTTTATTTATTCCTATGTATCATGCTATTTTTTGAGATAGAGCGTCGCGGTGCGTATCATATTGAACAACCTTTCTGTCGCGCAATAAGGTGCGTATTTTATTGACAACTCTTTTTATAAACATATTCCTGATCGGTGCGCATTATATTAAACATGTTTTACGACACAACTGCAATTTTGTATTTCTGGATGGTCTTGCGCTGCGTATTGTAATGAACATTCTTTTAGTTACGTCTCGTACATAAAGGATTTATAGTGAAAAACTTGGTTTTTTACGGGTTTTTTTAATTTATATTTTATTTGTTTTATGACATTTTGAAATATTGATAACATTGATATTAAGCATGTAGTCATATGTACAACTAAGGAAATGCTTATTATTCTAGGCTACATCTTAAATTACTTCAGCGATAACTTAGTAATATAAGTTTAACTAGTATTTAACAATTTATTTTCATTGTATCCCTTATTATAGGGAGCGAGGTCAAGTGGCATGCCACTTTGATCAAATATGTAATAATAAAGACGATGCCAGCCAGCCAGTTCCCATAAATTGTTACAAAAGTAAATGTATTCAAATAGATGTATACATTTCATAGTTTTCGTGGTTTGATTTAATACGATTGAATTTTACAAATTGGTTCTTTGTATTTTATATGTACATATATTATTCTAAGATAAATTAAACGAAATATTTAAGCAAAATAAAATAAATACTAATTAGTCTTATTGAATTGTAATTAAAAAGTTTACAAACATTTCTTTTGTAAAAATAGATTGATCGAATCATTAATATTCCCTGCTTGGTTTATCAAATAATTCTTTGTTATATAATACGTCAGTAATAGTTCTTTGTGGAGTGGAGTTTACGGGAATTCCAATTTTAATGCATATCTTATGCACGTCTGTGTGTGTTTGCTATGCGTGGTAGCTTTTAAATTTAAATAAAAAATAAGAAGAATTTAAAATTTA
>CALYLW010002727.1:0-32713 GCA_944989445.1 Ampullaceana balthica | reverse complement strand
TAATTGTCTATCTTGATCATAATCTCTATGTCTGGAATTATGATTATATTTTTCTCTCCATGTTTGTCTACTTTGATCATAATCTTCATGTCTTGATCTTTCTTCTATTTTCTTTCTGATAGAGCTGTCATTAGGTGACACCCTATTTGGTTTTCCTTTATTGTGGTAACACTGCTTAGCCATATGTCCTGGCTTGTTACAGTACCAGCAAATAGTTTGTCTGTTGCCTTGGTTTGGCAGACTCTGGTTTCTCATACCTTGCCTTTTTTCTTGACTTTTAATTTGTATAGCTGCAAATATGTCTTGTCTCTTATCCATTTCCACATTCGGATGAGAGTCTTTGAATGTTCGTAATGCATTTGTTAGCTCTGCTTGAGTACGAACTTTCTTGTCAGTCAAATATGTGAATAGGGTTGGTGTTGCATTTTCTAAAAACTTGTCAATTAACACCATGTCTATTATGGCCTTTGGATTGTTCGTATCTATTGCTGTCAGTTCCAGCCATTTTGTTAGTTTGACTTGTGCTTCATGTACTATGATCTGTGGATCATTGTCCATCTTGATTCTCATTTCATGAAATTCTCTTCTATAATCATTTTCTGACTTTCCAAAATGACATAGAAGTGCCTTTTTGACATTCTTATATATGCTTTTGTCTTCTTTGGCTATACTGTTATAAGCTTCAAATGCTTCTCCAGTTAATTGAGTCATCAGTTGTGCTGGCAAATCTTCTTCATTATAGTAGGTAGTCCAAACTGGCGAAAAAACGCATTTTGGGGTCATTTTTCGTAGTTTTCAAAAAATAAATAAAAATACTTCTAGGAGACTTACACAAATAAGATTAACATGTGAATAAACTTAGAATCTTTATCTAACGAAATATATATCTTTTGTGTCTTTGACTTGTGTTTTGTTGTGTTTTTTATGTGTTTGAAATGTATCAGTTTTGACAAATTTTACGGGGTTTTTTCGCGTGAAATTTTACCTATATGTTTTTGAAACGCTCATCGCTTCGCGCCTATTCAAGTTAGCGACAAATTGTTACCACCAAATGAAAGAACAGACCCTACCCTTTCGTTTGATGTATAGAAATTATATCTAACTTTATTATTTCATTTTAAAAATTCTGATTGAAAACTTAAGTCGAAGAAAAAACATTGAAAATAAAAAAGCTGTAGTAATTTCCGCACACCGATAGAAAGATCATTATCATAAAAACATTACTGTTTTAAAATCAAATGAGTGGTAGTTATTGGCGCGAAGCGAATTGGTTTAGAAAAATATAGCAATTTTCGATTTTACGTGTTGTACCGTGAAAGCGCCGCGAGTCACTGCGAAATTCTTGGATCACTGTCGAGCGGTTTTGTGGATAACAATTACTCGTGTTTGAGAGGTCAACCAATACGTAAGTAATATATTTAAAGTTTTATTTACATTTAAACAAATGATTTACTGCTGTTTTAGTTAAGTTGATTAAGTTAGTAAAAATATATTATTATTTTATGCAACATTGCTGGTCTCATCGTAGTGAAATTGTACGCGTCTGGTACATATTGTACGATTAGAATTGGATCTATTTAATTTAGGACAGTCTATAGATAAAAAGCATAGATAATCGCAACAATGATTGGATAATGTATGCTGAAAAGGTGTTATATAATAAAATGTATGCAAAATACGACTGTAATAATTATTTTAAAAGTGGGGTTTTCTGCACAAGTTAAGAATGGAGGGAATTTGAGGAATTCAAGATGGCTGCCCGATAGCCTGTAAAAAAGAGTTGTGTTGGGTGGACGGACTCGCATTATTTTAGGGGTGATAGGCTCGAACATCAATGAAATCTTTTTTAAACACAATATTAATTTCAAGTTCTAGGAACTATTTCGAAATTTTAAAATTCATAGTGTTTACTTAGTATCAATAGTTATTAATATTATTATTTTAAATAATTTTAGACGTATATGCTCTGCACTGTGAATCTTGGGCATACCAAATAAATACAATTACATAGACTTGCCCAATTCACTAATTAGTGTGAAATTTATCAATAAAACTAATCTGAATCTGAGCTAGTGCTCAAAGTTAAAGTCTCTGATTCTGATAAAAATATTAATTATATTTAGTAGATTGTTGGCCTATTACTATTATAGTTATAATCTTAATTTAAGTATAAGAAGTATAGCACAGTATATTATTAATAAATCAATTAATAGTTGTGACTAGGTCTATAATTCCAACTTAATTTCTATACTTCATCTAGAGACCATGAATAAAAATAATGACATCAAAGAAAGTGATGAGCATGCTACTGACACTGATGGCACTGGAATCACTGGTAACCAAGATACAGTACCAGTACCTGCAATGAACTCTTCATTGAGTATCATTAGAAAGCTAATATGTAAGTACGGTTTTAAGTTCAATAAAAAATCTTTTAATGTTTAAGCATTGACTTCAAACACTTCCTTGCCAAAGATTACACTTAATTCTAATTATGATGGTATATTAATAAAATGTTTTTAATAGTATATTCCTTATTCCTCAGCGGGGGAAATTCTTGATGGCCTGTGTGCATCATTTTTGGCAAAAGGAAAAGGGAGAAGACCACAGCCTCCACCAGTTCCTATAACTTATAGTTTGATTTTCATGTTGCACACCATCAAGCTCCAGGGCAACAAGAACAACAAGGATGTTGCAAATTGGTTCAAGAAACTTTTTCCTGAAAGTCACTACCGACCAGATCGGTTCGTCAGAAAAATGGATCGTGTGGTTTCTAGTGTTGTGACAGTTTCTGGAACTGATTCTTTGATGGATTATTTAGCAACGCCATTGAACCTGGATTCCTTGTCTCCAGCCTTGGATAAGTGTGGTATTACTTTAGCAAATGTATTTACACCTCTTTTTATTTTGATAAAACAACACATAGTAACGTTAATTTGACTAATCAAATTGTTATAGATTTAGAACTGTTCAGATCTAAAGAACGGCTGTGCAAATCACAATTTATTGTTCAGTGGCTACTAAATTTATTGCATTATGATGAAAATGATTCCGAAAATAACAACATAGTTTTGAAATGTAAAAAATCAGTAGAAAGTATAATAAAGAATTATAAAACATTAATTAAAATAAAAGGGGGGAAGAAAAGTGATGACTTACAGAAATTTCTTTGTGCTAATTTAATTTTAAGTGAGGTAAAGACTAAACAAGCTGAAAGGTATGGTGAAGTTGAAAATATTGCACTTAAAGACAGTCATTCTGTTAAAGTTAAAAAATGTATTGATTGTTGTCATTTACGAGAAGAATTAACTTCATTGACAAATCTTGTTAACACTATTCAGAGAGAAAAGTCAGAATTAGGAATTAGATTGAAAAAACTTGAATTGGACAATTTAAAATTAAAGAAGAAAAAGGCAGACATTGCAAAAAAATCAAAAAGAAATTGCTTGCTTAAATGTAACAACCTTTCACAAAGAAATAAATACCTTTTGCAACCTTATAAAGAAGAATTGTTAATAAGCAATAGAAACTTTAAAAAAAGCATACATGTTGTAAAACAAGAAAATGATGATTTGAAGGTTAAACTCTTCAAAAGAAATAAAAAAATAGCAAGACTTAAAGAAGAACTGAATTCTTTGAAACATGATATTAACAATACAACATTGTCACCCCAAGAAAAAAAGACAGAACTTGATTCTGACTTTGTTGATTTAAAAGAATCACTGCACAATGTCTATTCTGATTGTGTTCGCCAAGTAGCTATAGGGCTTCAGGCAGAAGCAGGGGTAGCTGCAGGAAATGTATCAAAAGTAATCCAAATTTTTGGTGAGGGTTTATTTAATGTTTCTTTTAAAAGTTCTGAATTACCTTCTAAGCAAACTGCCATAAATATGTTGAACGAAGGTCATGTAATTAGTAATTTACAAGTTGTAGAAACTATTGTTCAGAGTTCAAATTTTACTTTACATAGTGATGGCACATCAAGAGATCAACAAAAAATAGTCAATCATCAAGTTACTATTGACAATGGAGATACTTTGTATTTAGGATTCAAACCTGTTGCATCAGAAGATGCTAATACTTTATTAGATGTAACCATTAATCTTTTTAAAAAGTTATCAGAGAGTTATGCAGATCTATCACAATCAGATTTTCAGGAAATATTTAAATCCTTATTGTCAAAACTGACTAGCACAATGACTGACAGAGCAGCTGCAATGAAACTTTTTGATTCAAAATTAGAAACTTTTTTAAAATCTGAACTTGGTTGTAATGTAAAAATACATTTTCTTCATTGTAATGCACATTTTTTACTAGGCTTAGGAAGTGCTATTGAGAAGGCAGTATTAGAAGCAGAGAAAGAGTTAATTAATTTAACTAAGAAACTAATTGGTAGGGATCAAAATGATTATCTTAAGAAATTTTCTAGAGAATCTGAAAGTGCTACAATGAGAATTATTAGATTATGCTGTGACATTCTTGGCCCCAGGGGTGATAAAAAAATGGATGTAGGTCAGAATGGATTATTTTTTGTGATGATTCATTCATTCCTAGTTTCAAAAATAACAGATTTAATTGGTTTTTTTGAAGCTGCTTTTGCTCTTGTACATCACAGAGAAAAAATAAAGCAATTTTTTTCTTCTGGTATCTTGGGTGGAGAAATAAACACCAAAATTCAAAGTGTTGCACTTGACATAGATGATATTTTTTTTAATGACTATTGTATGTGCTGTAGCTATATTTTATATTAAGGTTTCAGGACCTTACTGGAATATTGTCACTAGTGATAAGTGCAACTATAATCAATTCCATTTCCATGTTAAAACTATGGCTGAATGTTTTAAAATATGGATTGATGATCCTTGTACTATTTTAAATGAAATTTCAATGTCTATTTTTGGTTGTGAATGGTCAGTTAAAGCTGATATTCATTCAATTATTGAATTTATTGAAGTAGGTGATAAAAATCTTCTTCTTAAAGTTATTTCATGCATGGCAAAAGAGGCCATGGCAGTCCTTACCAGACAGTTGTCCGATTTTTTAAATGGAGGAAAGTTATCCTTTTCAGCAGACACTATAATGTCTGAAACACTTCGCCACTGTCCACTGACAAACCTTGTTGGTGAAAGTGCTTTTGGGGATTTTGATTATGATTTGCAAAGAAGAAGACACTCTTCCTTATTTAATAGATCATCTTTGCATGTTGTGAGAAGAAATAAAACCCTCGAATTCATAAAAAGAAAGTCTTTTTGTTCTAAGAAAACCATGTTTAAGTTTGCTAGAAGAAGGGCAGGAATTTTGAAAAAACAGAGTGTGGAAAATGAAGAAAATGTTAAAAACTCCATGCGAGAAAAGTTTGTACAAAATCAACAAAAATTGATTAACAAGCGTATGTCTTTGTTGATGAAACACACAAACATTATGACTGAAGTTCAAAAATACGGTGGTCCTTGTAAATCTGCAAATGATGTTGATGAACTTTTGTTAAAATTAAAAGGGGAAAGAAAATCCATCAGCAAAATTTTAGAAGTTTTCAGAAATGAAGTAAGGTATCAGAAGGTGGTTGCGGGCTTTAAAAATTTAAAATTGGGATCTCTGACATTTATGATTGACTCTTTAAAAAAAGGTTTAATGCTGATCACTGATACTTGCTTTGAAGTATCACATCCATGAACTTCCTCTGGTTATTAAAGGAAAAGACATTAAAAAATTATAATTTTTTAATACCAATACCATGTTAATGTTATTTGAACATTGAAAAAGGAAAATAAAATACAATTTTAATGAATTTAAAAAAATAATAATTTACAAGTTCTGTAGATGCACTATTAAAAAGTAATTTATGAATTACAGTGCTAAACTTTTTCTTTTTTGCTATTCATTCATAGAAATTGTTTTGCTTATTAAAATTACCTTTAACATGATGTTTGATATGGAGACATTTATTGTTACATGTTTGTATCATTTAATGCCACTATCAAAACCTTTTTTTATGGTGTTGAGCATTGATAATATTTCTGTCATTTCATTTTTTTATAAGTAGACATATCTGAGAACATTTTAAAATTCTTTTGATCTAATTGTGCTATGCCAAGAATTTTAAATGATTTTTTTAAAACTTCATCATTTAAAAATAACATGGAGTGGGTATCTTTGAGCTTATTTTAAAGCATGTAAATGTACTTACATGCTATTGATTAATATTGCTTATTATGCTGATAAAGATTATCTTTTATTTGATGTATGGTATGATTATTTATATCAATTGCATAAATTATTATGAATTTTTTTAGTTGTGCATTTTTTATAATCATGTACTAGTACTGTAGTGGGAACTAGTTTGAAGGATTTCATGCATTTAAGGGATTAAACTGTTTATTTTTTTCAATTCATGCACATAAATTGTTAGGCTTATTAAAGTTACCTTTAATTTGATATATGATGTTTGATATATTGATTTTTTGTGACGAGGTGACATTTTTATTGTTTCTGTTTTTGTATCATTTCATGCGACTTTTAAAATATATTTTTTATGGAGTTGAGCATTGATAATATTTCTGTAAGTTCATTTTTTAATAATTAGATATATCTGAAAACATTTTAAAATTCTTTTGATCCAATTGTGTTATGCCAAGCATTTTCTATGATTTTTTAAAAACGTTCAATTTTTTTAAATAACATGGGGTGGGTATATTTGAACTTATTTTAGAGCATTTAAATGTACTTAAGTGCTATTGATTCACATTGCTTATTGTGCTGAATAAAAATATCTTTAATTTGATGTATGGTATGTTTTTTATATCAATTGCATGATTTTTTATAAATTTTTGAAATTGTGCATTTTACGCTTTTTGGGTCGAAAAATAAAAATGAAAAAAAAGTACATTGTGAATTTTTAATTATTTTTTTACTTTAAAATGAATGAATGTAGCTGCCTGAAAAAAATTGGGCTGCTACATTGTATACTTTGTAGTAATTTGATCAATTCCTAGACATCTCAGTCAATTATTTTAGAAAATACAGGTCTTTGAAAATGACCTTTTTTGAAAAGTAAAAAAACACCATTTTTGGCCATTTTTCAAAAAATTTGAAAATGGCATAACTTTTTTGTTTCTTAAGATAACTCTGTAATTTTTTTCCCAATGTCTTAGAATAAAAAGTACTATAAAATTAAACACACTAAAAAAAATCTTAAGCTAAAAAACAAAATCAGTTTGGACTACCTAATTATAGCCTTTCATAGCCATTATGGATTCGAAATAATCCAGATAAACATCCATTTTTTATTTTTGGCTATCATATTTTCTTACTTTGATAGTATCCCTTGGTGCTGACCTTCTATTTGTTTCATCACCAGGATTGTGGCCACTACTGTCTCGCTCCCTTTGTAATTTTAACTTATCGATTGTAAGTTGTTCAATTTCTCTTTTTTCTATGAGTCTTTGCATCTCTTTTTCTTCAGCAATTCTTGCTTTTTCTTCAGCTTCTCTTTGATTTTCTTTTTCTTCAGCTTTTCTTCGCTGTTCTTTTTCTTCAGCTATTCTTGCTTTTTCTTCAGCTTCTCTTTGATTTTCTTTTTCTTCAGCTTTTCCTCGCTGTTCTTTTTTTTCAGCTATTCTTGCTTTTTCTTCAGCTTCTCTTTGATTTTCTTTTTCTTCAGCTTTTCTTAGCTGTTCTTTTTTCTTCTTTTCTTCAGCAATTCTTTGCTTTTCTTCAGCAATTCTTTGCTTTTCTTCTTCTTTAGCTTATTCTTGATTTACATTTTCTTCAATGAAATCTCTCATTTCTTTTCCCTTTAATCCCATCTCTTTAGCTATGGCGGTGAATCTTTCGTAGTAATCCATGTTTTGTTTGATTGAATAATATGAATCTAGCAATTCGGTAAGGAATGTATGTATATATATATTGATAAAGTTATAAATCGTCCAAATGAAAAATCTTGAAATAAAATGTTAAGTTCAAATAAGTGACACGTCTAAACCATGAAATCTAGTTATTGACAAGATGAGACAACAAAAGAATCCTCACACGGGATCTTTAGTATACTTTATATATACGCTCCCTCAGATTGACAAAATATATTAAATGGTCCGATCGTTTTGAATAAAAGTCACTTGGTTACAATTTCAATTTTTGAGTCGTTTTTAAACAATTTAGTTCATTCCATTAATTCAAAATTGCGATAATCAAACTCTTCACACAATGAATGGATAAGAATTCCGTTCCTTTATTTTATAATTCACACCAACACAGTTAATAGTCCATAGCTTCTCGGTTCGATGTTATGTTTACAAATATTTCCTGGAATCAACTAGCACTGAGCCTGTTGACGTAACGACCTATATATGTTCACCGTGTGTCACCATTCAGTAAGCCTACACGACCCAGATTCCAGTACTGTGTAGTATGCTTGTACTGTCGTCGAATGTGACGTAGAACCAACTAGGCGACCTAGTTGTATATACCGTACACCGTGACCATGCGCCTGTATGCCGCCATTTTTAAATCTTCTTGTATTTTCATTGAACCACAAAAGTTTATTCACAGCTTCTTACGAACTTGAATATTCAAAAAATACTATAGCTGTTATTATTTCTTATTTTAAAGAATACTTTCCTTTTTTGGAAATATCCAATACTTATTTCCACGAAACCTCTTTCTTGAAATCTCCTGTACTGTGTTCACATAGAACTTTTACTTCTGCACCAATGTAACGCTTTTTATATTTAACTTGTTACATTATTAATCTTAGGGCACTATTATCCGCTGAAGAACTTCGTTTATACACAAATCACTTTAATATATATATATATATACACACAGATATAATTTGAGGTAATATAACGTGGAAATCTTGATTCATTCATCACACAACCTTCCTCGACGGAAGTCTACACACAACTCCTCGCCCAACACTTTCAACCAATAGAAATGCTCCTTTCTTCCCGCGTCCACAATTCATGTGACCTTACGTCACAAAATTATGTTAATCAGATGTGACACATCTCTAGCAGACAAAATAAGATAACATCTCTAGCAGACAAAATAAGATACCAACTCTAGCAGACAAAATAAGATACCATCTCTAGCAGACAAAATAAGATAACATCTCTAGCAGACCTAATAAGAATCTCTCTAGGTGTGAATTAAATCAGAAAGAAAACGGATCTGAATGCAATCAATGTAATTTGTTTTTATATCCTTAATATCTAATGTCCACTAAGATTTGTAGGTGAGCTACATTGGAAGCCAATCAAATAAAGAGATTTTTTAACGGACAAACACGTCAACGAGTTCAGAAAATTAGGTAAATAAAAATAATACATATAATTAGTAGTACTAGTATTATGATTATTATCATTATGATTATGATAATTATTATTATTATTATTTTTATTATTATTATAGAACCCACATCTATCATTCACATAGTTAAGGGTAAAAGAAAGATCTGTAAACGTTTGAAAAAAAAATAATGTACCAAAGGTCATTTAGAAAGTCCCTATATTACGTTTCTACAATAAGTCCTTAAAATAAGAATCTGCAAATAAATTATTTATATTAAAACAAAATAAAATAAAAATAAAAAAGGTTTAAAAAAGAACAAAGTAGAAATACATACACCAGGCAATTAATTCTAACTTGGAAACAAAACACAAAGATAACTTAATACGACCATCAGAACGACATAAGGATAAACACATTTTTATTTCGTATGCAAGAACAAACACATACTAATTAATTCACGTTCTTCCCATACGTCACATGGGAGCCCGAAGAACCAGGAAAATCAACTCGTCATCAACTTTTAAAACTCTATTAAAAGCGCAATACTAGACACAAACCATAGATAAGCGAATGGCGCAATAAACTTCTGTATAGAGATTCTGTATAGAAGACGTAGCGTCTGTAACAGATAAGATAATAAGTCCCTACTGTATAAATTACAACCTTTATTGTGGTAGCAGAGATATACATCAATTAAATTTGAGATTGAAATAAAACAGGTTTCAATAGTTTAAAAAAAAATTGACATTTAAAAAAATACAAAACCAACAAACATTGTTATCAAAAAAGGTTTACAAAAATAGTCCTACTTGGCTTGTGTTCTCACGAAATAAACTATTTGGTGAATCTATACTCAATGTCAATCATGGATATAACAATCCAACTTTTGTGTGTACAACAATTTACATCTCAGATTGTGATAAATTGTACAGAGAAACAACAGTTTGGCCAATGTCCAACATTGTCACTTGTTTAGCCAATGGCCCAGATTGTCACTTGTTTGACCAATTGCCCAGATTGTCAATGACATAAAGACACTTTCCTTTAGTCGTCAGATTTGACATTTATCTTATCTCGAAACCTGGACTTACAGAAAGTCGCCGGTATCAAATCAGTCAAGGTCAAATGATTGACATAAAGACACTTTCCTTTAGTCGTCAGATTTGACGTTTATCTTATCTCGACACCTGGACTTACAGAAAGTCGCCGGTATCAAATCAGTCAAGGTCAAATGATTGACATAAAGACACTTTCCTTTAGTCGTCAGATTTGACGTTTATCTTATCTCGACACCTGGACTTACAGAAAGTCGCCGGTATCAAATCAGTCAAGGTCAAATGATTGACATAAAGACACTTTCCTTTAGTCGTCAGATTTGACGTTTATCTTATCTCGACACCTGGACTTACAGAAAGTCGCCGGTATCAAATCAGTCAAGGTCAAATGATTGACATAAAGACACTTTCCTTTAGTCGTCAGATTTGACGTTTATCTTATCTCGACACCTGGACTTACAGAAAGTCACTGGTATCAAATCAGTTAAGGTCAAATGATTGACATAAAGACACTTTCCTTTAGTCGTCAGATTTGACGTTTATCTTATCTCGACACCTGGACTTACAGAAAGTCGCCGGTATCAAATCAGTCAAGGTCAAATGATTGACTTTTCTGCTGGATTGTCACGTGGACGATTCAGCTATGGCAAACAGCCCGAGCAAATAGTTATCAATACTGTAAAGTACATTTTTACTCTGCATAAATTCCGCTTCTCTTTCTCTCACTCTATAGTTACTTTTTCTCTATCTATCCAATCTCAAGCGACCGGGCGCGTACACACTCGTTAACACATGCACAACCAAAGTAAGACGATCTCTGCCTTCTAAGACATCATCAAACATCTTGTCATAGACATTATCAAACATCTTGTCATAGACATCATCAAACATCTTGTCATAGACATCATCAAACATCTTGTCCTAGACATCATCAAACATCTTATCATAGATATTATCAAACATCTTGACATAGACAACATCAAACATCTTGACATAGACATCATCAAACATCTTGTCTTAGACATCATCAAACATCTTATCATAGATATTATAAAAAAATCTTGACATAGACATCATCAAACATCTTGACATAGACATCATCAAACATCTTGTCATAGACATCATCAAACATCTTGACATAGACATCATCAAACATCTTGACATAGACATCATCAAACATATTGTCTTAGACATCATCAAACATCTTATCATAGATATTATCAAACATCTTGACATAGACATCATCAAACATCTTGTCATAGACATCATCAAACATCTTGTCATAGATGTCATCAAACATATTGTCTTAGACATCATCAAACATCTTATCATAGATATTATCAAACATCTTGACATAGACATCATCAAACATCTTGTCATAGACATTATCAAACATCTTGTCATAGACATCATCAAACTTCTTGACATAGACATCATGAAACATCTTGACATAGACATCATCAAACATCTTGTCATAGACATCATCAAACATCTTGTCATAGATGTCATCAAACATTTTGTCTTAGACATTATAGAACATCTTGTCATAGACATCATCAAACATCTTGTCATAGATGTCATCAAACATTTTGTCTTAGACGTCATCAAACATATTATCATAGACGTCATCAAACATCTTGTCATAGACATCATCAAACATCTTATCATAGATGTCATCAAACATTTTGTCTTAGACGTCATCAAACATATTATCATAGACGTCATCAAACATCTTGTCATAGACATCATCAAACATCTTGTCATTGATGTCATCAAACATTTTGTCTTAGACGTCCTCAAACATATTATCATAGACGTCATCAAACATCTTGTCATAGACATCATCAAACATCTTATCATAGATGTCATCAAACATTTTGTCATAGACATTATCAAACATTTCTTCACAGACAACATCAAACATCTTGTCATAGACATCATCAAATTTTCTTGTCTCAGACATTATCAAACATTTTGTCATATACATCATCAAACATCTTGTCATAGACATTATAGAACATCTTGTCATAGACATTATCAAACATCTTGTCATATACATTATCAAACATCTTGTCATAGACATCATCAAATTTTCTTGTCTCAGACATTATCAAACATTTTGTCATAGACATCATCAAACATCTTGTCATAGACATTATAGAACATCTTGTCATATACATTATCAAACATCTTGTCATAGACATCATCAAACATCTTGTCATAGACATTATCAAACATCTTGTCATAGACATCATCAAACATCTTGTCATAGACATCATCAAACATCTTGTCCTAGACATCATCAAACATCTTATCATAGATATTATCAAACATCTTGACATAGACAACATCAAACATCTTGACATAGACATCATCAAACATCTTGTCTTAGACATCATCAAACATCTTATCATAGATATTATAAAAAAATCTTGACATAGACATCATCAAACATCTTGACATAGACATCATCAAACATCTTGTCATAGACATCATCAAACATCTTGACATAGACATCATCAAACATCTTGACATAGACATCATCAAACATATTGTCTTAGACATCATCAAACATCTTATCATAGATATTATCAAACATCTTGACATAGACATCATCAAACATCTTGTCATAGACATCATCAAACATCTTGTCATAGATGTCATCAAACATATTGTCTTAGACATCATCAAACATCTTATCATAGATATTATCAAACATCTTGACATAGACATCATCAAACATCTTGTCATAGACATTATCAAACATCTTGTCATAGACATCATCAAACTTCTTGACATAGACATCATGAAACATCTTGACATAGACATCATCAAACATCTTGTCATAGACATCATCAAACATCTTGTCATAGATGTCATCAAACATTTTGTCTTAGACATTATAGAACATCTTGTCATAGACATCATCAAACATCTTGTCATAGATGTCATCAAACATTTTGTCTTAGACGTCATCAAACATATTATCATAGACGTCATCAAACATCTTGTCATAGACATCATCAAACATCTTATCATAGATGTCATCAAACATTTTGTCTTAGACGTCATCAAACATATTATCATAGACGTCATCAAACATCTTGTCATAGACATCATCAAACATCTTGTCATTGATGTCATCAAACATTTTGTCTTAGACGTCCTCAAACATATTATCATAGACGTCATCAAACATCTTGTCATAGACATCATCAAACATCTTATCATAGATGTCATCAAACATTTTGTCATAGACATTATCAAACATTTCTTCACAGACAACATCAAACATCTTGTCATAGACATCATCAAATTTTCTTGTCTCAGACATTATCAAACATTTTGTCATATACATCATCAAACATCTTGTCATAGACATTATAGAACATCTTGTCATAGACATTATCAAACATCTTGTCATATACATTATCAAACATCTTGTCATAGACATCATCAAATTTTCTTGTCTCAGACATTATCAAACATTTTGTCATAGACATCATCAAACATCTTGTCATAGACATTATAGAACATCTTGTCATATACATTATCAAACATCTTGTCATAGACATCATCAAACATCTTGTCATAGACATTATCAAACATCTTGTCATAGACATTATCAAACATCTTGTCATAGACATCATCAAACATCTTGTCATAGACATTATAGAACATCTTGTCATATACATTATCAAACATCTTGTCATAGACATCATCAAACATCTTGTCATAGACATTATAGAACATCTTGTCATATACATTATCAAACATCTTGTCATAGACATCATCAAACATCTTGTCATAGACATTATAGAACATCTTGTCATATACATTATCAAACATCTTGTCATAGACATCATCAAACATCTTGTCATAGACATCATCAAACATCTTGTCATATACATTATCAAACATCTTGTCATAGACATCATCAAACATCTTGTCATAGACATCATCAAACATCTTGTCATAGACATTATCAAACATCTTGTCATAGACATTATCAAACACCTTGTCATAGACATCATCAAACATCTGGTCGTAGATATCATCAAAATATTTTAACCGTGAACTGTTTTTAAAAAATTTTGTATTTTAATTTAACCATGGGTGCTGGAAAAAAATGGAGATGAGATGAGTGCTTTTAATGACGAATGAACTGCCAAATACTGCTTCACGTGCGTTGTGTGCAAAACAGTATGCTTGCTGTGCTGTGAGCGTCTTTTAGAAGTACAACTTCGAGGAACGGGGAGATAAAAAAGGAAATTTCTGGAGGAAATTAATAATTTAAGGAAGCAGCAAACTATTTCATCAAACAGTCTTCAATATAAGATGCTGCAACCGAGGCCAGTTTGGTGCTATCTTAAAACGGGACAAGCCTTTTTATTACAGCGAGTTAATCAAAAATGCTTGTCAGTTACAGCAATTCCAGAACAGAAAAAAAATTTTGAAAGCATTTCTTTATCAAGGAGAATTGTAGATAGGCGTGTTGAAAACATAAATGACATTTTGAAACACCAACTTCGAGATGCAAGCAACGAATTTTTGTAATACTTTCTTGAGTTTAATGAAAGTTCCGATGTACAGGACACATCACAATTGTTGGTATTAATTTATAAACGCTCGTTTCGAGATTGCCGAATAATTACTTAGTGTTGAGCCACTCAAAGACACAACTACAGGCCTGGATTTTATTCTTGCTGGTGAGAACTGTGTTTTTGGTGTGGACCAAGATGGCAAGTATGCACTGACAACCTGATTTATTGGCCACACCCACCCACTCCTTTCCTATAAAGGCTTATGCTTTTCTCTCCTTACTATATCTCTACTGGACTAATTGGATATCACCACAGCTAAGTTTTTTAAATTATTTCGTTATATTCGTTTTATTTGTGTACTATTTGTTCGTTGAGGACGGATCATTGCCGAAACGTTCGCTGTTTTGTTACGTCCTGTCAGGCTAACTAATACCATGTTTGTATGTTATACAATTACTTATTTAAAAGCCTGGTTGCAGTCTCACCCCCATTATTTTATTGTCAAGTATACAACAGATGGTTGCAGTCTCACCCCCATTATTTTATTGGCAAGTATACAACAGATGGTTGCAGTCTCACTGCCATTATTTTATTGGCAAGTATACAACAGATGGTTGCAGTCTCACCCCCATTATTTTATTGGCAAGTATACAACAGATAGTTGCAGTCTCACCCCCATTATTTTATTGGCAAGTATACAACAGATGCTTGCAGTCTCACTGCCATTATTTTATTGGCAAGTATACAACAGATGGTTGCAGTCTCACACCCATGATTTTATTGGCAAGTATACAACAGATGGTTGCAGTCTCAATGCCATTATTTTATTGTCAAGTATACAACAGATGGTTGCAGTCTCACCCCCATTATTTTATTGGCAAGTATACAACAGATGGTTGCAGTCTCACTGCCATTATTTTATTGGCAAGTATACAACAGATGGTTGCAGTCTCACCCCCATTATTTTATTGGCAAGTATACAACAGATGGTTGCAGTCTCACTGCCATTATTTTATTGGCAAGTATACAACAGACGGTTGCAGTCTCACCCCCATTATTGTATTGGCAAGTATACAACAGATGGTTGCAGTCTCACTGCCATTATTTTATTGGCAATTATACAACACATGGGTGCAGTCTCACCCTCATTATTTTATTGGCAAGTATACTACTGAGGATTGCAGTCTCACACCCATTATTTTATTGGCAAGTATACAACAGATGGTTGCAGTCACACTGTCATTATTTTATTGTCAAGTATACAACAGATGGTTGCAGTCTCACCCCCATTATTTTATTGGCAAGTATACAACAGATGGTTGCAGTCTCACCCCCATTATTTTATTGGCAAGTATACAACAGATGGTTGCAGTCTCACCCCCATGATTTTATTGGCAAGTATACAACAGATAGTTGCAGTCTCACCCCCATTATTTTATTGGCAAGTATACAACAGATGGTTGCAGTCTCACCCCCATTATTTTATTGGCAAGTATACAACAGATGGTTGCAGTCTCACCCCCATTATTTTATTGGCAAGTATACAACAGATGGTTGCAGTCTCACCCCCATGATTTTATTGGCAAGTATACAACAGATAGTTGCAGTCTCACCCCCATTATTTTATTCGCAAGTATACAACAGATGGTTGCAGTCTCACCCCCATTATTTTATTGGCAAGTATACAACAGATGGTTGCAGTCTCACCCCCATTATTTTATTGGCAAGTATACAACAGATGGTTGCAGTCTCACCCCCATTATTTTATTGGCAAGTATACAACAGATGGTTGCAGTCTCACCCCCATGATTTTATTGGCAAGTATACAACAGATAGTTGCAGTCTCACCCCCATTATTTTATTGGCAAGTATACAACAGATGGTTGCAGTCTCACCCCCATTATTTTATTGGCAAGTATACAACAGATGGTTGCAGTCTCACCCCCATTATTTTATTGGCAAGTATACAACAGATGGTTGCAGTCTCACCCCCATGATTTTATTGGCAAGTATACAACAGATAGTTGCAGTCTCACCCCCATTATTTTATTGGCAAGTATACAACAGATGATTGCAGTCTCACCCCCATTATTTTATTGGCAAGTATACAACAGATGGTTGCAGTCTCACCCCCATTATTTTATTGGCAAGTATACAACAGATGGTTGCAGTCTCACTGCCATTATTTTATTGGCAAGTATACAACAAATGGTTTTAGTCTCAAACCCATTATTTTATTGGCAAGTATACAACAGATGGTTGCAGTCTCACCCCCATTATTTTATTGGCAAGTATACAACAGATGGTTGCAGTATCACACCCATTATTTTATTGGCAAGTATACAACAGATGGTTGCAGTCTAAATGCCATTATTTTATTGTCAAGTATACAACAGATGGTTGCAGTCTCACCCCCATTATTTTATTGGCAAGTATACAACAGATGGTTGCAGTCTCACCCCCATTATTTTATTGGCAAGTATACAACAGATGGTTGCAGTCTCACCCCCATTATTTTATTGGCAAGTATACAACAGATGGTTGGAGTCTCACCCCCATTATTTTATTGGCAAGTATACAACAGATGGTTGCAGTCTCACCCCCATTATTTTATTGGCAAGTATACAACAGATGGTTGCAGTCTCACAACCATTATTTTATTGGCAAGTATACAACAGATGGTTGCAGTCTCACCCCCATTATTTTATTGGCAAGTATACAACAGATGGTTGCAGTCTCACAACCATTATTTTATTGGCAAGTATACAACAGATGGTTGCAGTCTCACCCCCATTATTTTACAACAGATGGAGCGCGTGCAATGACTGTAAAAAACGTAGGTCTAGTTTAGTTGATGGAAAAATTAAAATTAAAGAAGAACATCCTGACCCTACACTCTTACCTCTCCACTGTGTCATCCACCAGGAAAGTCTGTGCGTAGCTGCGTTGAATATCAAGAATGTTATTGACCCAGTTGTCAGTGTTATAAACCTCGTCAGACCCAGGGCACTTAACCACAGGCAGTTCAAGGCACTTAACCACAGGCAGTTCAGGGCACTTAACCACAGGCAGTTCAGAGCACTGCTTGAGGATTTTTAAAAACTCAATATTATAATATTATCTATCACAGCAGTGTCCGCTGGCTCTGCCTGGGCAAGATATTGAGGTAAGTGTGGGATCTCAAGGAAGAAATAGTTATGTTCCTGGATATGAAGGATTTTGTTTGTGACTTTGTTACCACCATTGTTAATTAAGAGTGGAAGTCAGACTTCATGTTTGCTATTGACATTATGGAAAAGTTGAATGAACTGAATGTCAAACTTCAGGGCAATAGCTTGTTTGCACATGAAATGTACGTGCATGTGAAGTCAATTCAGGCAAAACTATCCTTGTGCTCCAGGACAGCAGGTGAAAACAGGTTTAGCAATTTTAGCTGAAACAGAAAACTATTTCTCTGTCAATTCGCATACCAAAACTAAAAATATTATTTATTAACATCTTTTATGAGTTTTAGGATCTTTAATTAAATAAATAAAACTGTAATTATTTACGTGTCAATGCTGTTGTAGAATATACATTTAAGTAATTTATTTTCCCTCCATTGTTTTTATAAATGTAAAATGCAAATTTTCATGGGTCTCGCTCCTCGTCTTCTGCCTTGGGCCCGGGGTCCTGCTCCTCGTTTGTTGCCTTGGGCCTTGCAATCTCTAGGGCCGGCCCGTGTAAAATATTAGTAATTGATTTGTTTATTTACCATTATTTCAATTTATGTAGAAATGTAAATTTTTGCATGAGTCTTGCCCATCATCTGTTGCCTTGGGCCCGGGGCCCCGCTCATCGTTTGCTGCCTTGGGCCTGGGGCCCCACTCATCGTTTGCTGCCTTGGGCCCGGGGCCCCGCTCATCGTTTGCTGCCTTGGGCCCGGGGCCCCACTCATCGTCTGCTGCCTTGGGCCCAGGGCCCCGCTCATCTTTTGCTGCCTTGGGCCCGGGCCCCACTCATCGTTTGTTGCCTTGGGCCCGGGGCCCCGCTCATCGTTTGCTGACTTGGGCCCAGGGCCCCACTCATCGTCTGCTGCCTTGGGCCCGGGGCCCCGCTCATCGTTTGCTGCCTTGGGCCCGGGGCCCCGCTCATCGTTTGCTGCCTTGGGCCCGGGGCCCCGCTCATCGTTTGCTGCCTTGGGCCCCGCATACTCTAGGCCCAGCCCTGGATATATTCACCGATATTGATTATCTTTGTGATACAAATAACAGACATGTTGATTTATTTTGTTGGTTACATTTGTCCAGACAACTCTTGTACAATAGGGAGGTAATAAATAATAAAATGTTATTAATTTATTTTTGTGTGTGTTTGTTTTTAATTTCATTTTGACTGGAAATAAATTATCTGTAATTACGTTATTAACTTTCATCAAGTAAAAACTATTTAATACACATAAATTCCTGGAAATATAATCGCACGGAAATATAAATCCTAAGATGGCGGGGATTACATAAAAATATTGTTTTGAGATGGGTCATTCTTTTCATTAGACCTTTAATGAAACGAACAAATGTAAATTGAGCTAAGGAAATATACCGTAAAAACTGTGTGTAAACAATGTATTTATTGTCATGTCGTAAAGTATATACGTAAAATAATTTTATTGTATGGCAGCAAGAAATAAAACAAAGGCTACCGGCTTTGTGTATGATCTAACAATCAGAGTCGTTGCAACGACTTGTCATCGGGGTAGTTGCCAAGGGCGTCGAGAGTGTAATAGGTATGGCGTCAGTACTTCAAATAGTCTTGTGGCACCATGTAATAGATCTTATTGCTAGTCAAGTGACAAGTTTTTAACACACTGTACTCATACTGGGTCAAATCATTGCATTCTCATACAATGTAAACACAACAACACGTCTCTCACATCTCCCTTCTAACAAAAACAAATGAATGCCCCAGATTATCAATAAGAGAATACTACAGTTAAAAACATCGAACAATTCAGTACATGAACTCTAACACTGAATCTTCAAATGTCTTTCAAAGCACAGCACACCTTTATGTCTCTTTATCTGGGTATCTCTTTGGTGGCTTCACCTGTCCCCCGTATCTTGTTGTTGTTGTTGACTTCGCTTAAGAATCATGTTTTGGTCGTTTACAAACATGATCGTTGTCAAGGAACTCCTGCAAAGTTCTTTTAAAAGAATTATCCAATCCTTTACCAGGATTGTTTGTTCCATCTCCGTCATCAACGATGACTGAAGCTTTCTGACCTGTTGCCAACTGGGTGGATGTATCCCTTTCGCTCTCTGAGTTACGACGCTTGGGGATGACCCATTCGTACCGACGCTGGGAGCGTGTACTTCTTGTTTAGTCTCTGGTATGTCGAACTCACAATCACCTGTAACACCTCTCCTTTCACAAAATGCCTGCCTCAGCATGTTGTTTCGTAGGTGTGTCACACCATCGCATGTCTTAACGATGCATGACCTTGGCGTCGTTGCTGCCGACACGACGACCGCTGGCTGCCACGAGCCTTTATGTTCTTTCTGCATTGTTGCGTTGCTTACACGCTGAGAGTGTGTACATCTGTTGATTATGTCTGATTTGACGTAATATTTCTTCTGCTGTTGAGACCACTGATGCTTCTTGCTTATTACGCCCACGATTTTAATCAGATTCAGCTTTTGACAAGCTGCAGACCAAGGATAGGCTTTGAGTGCGTCTTGACTATTTGAAACTCCAGCACCTCTGTATTGTCTTTCAAAGAGCATTTGATTGATGTTTTGCCTACAACCGGCAATGTTTCCCCATTGTATGTAGTGAGCCTTGCTGTTGTTTTTCTACATTCTTCCCATTCTAAGTTGACTGAATAATCTGTGTGGCAGAATGTTTACTTGTGCGCCTGTGTCCAGTGTGAACATCACTGGCCTCTGTTCAAGCGTAACGATTTCCCTCCATTCATCACTTGTTGCGTGTTGCATGGACACACATCCTAAGCAGAATGTTTGACTATAGTCCACGTGATCTTTCAGTTGACGGTTGACAACTTTACCCGTTTTGTCTTGCATACAGCAAAAAAGTGATTCAATTTCCCACAGTTGTTGCATAATTTGCCATAAGCAGGACATTTTCTAGGCTCATGTTTTTTTCCCACAATATTTGCATTTGTCTGCTTTTATGTGTGTACTTGACCTTACAGCTTGCTTGACATGTTGACTTGTTGTCATGTGCGTACTTGATTTCTCACATGCCTTTGAGTTCACAGCTTGAACATTCTTTTCTTCATTTAATGCTTTGAGTTGCCATTCCGATGTCTCCGCCGCTTTGCATATAATTTCAGCCTTGTTCAAATTCAGGTCTAATTCTCTCAGTAGTCTAGCCCTGAGATATTCATTATTTACTCCAGCCACAAATCTGTCCTTTATTAACGACTCTGTTAAATTTTCAAATTCCACAAGACTTTGCTTTAAGTTTAAGGTCTGCGATAAAATTATCAAAACCTTCTCACTCACCTTGCTTTCTGGAGAAAAAACACGTGTCTCTCGACTGTCACATTCTTTCTTGGAAAACTATAATTCTCGAATTTTCGTAATAAGCACTTCGCTGAATGAAAATCTGTGTCACAATCGTCACATTCCTGTCCAGTCCATTGGAATGTATTGTACACTTCTAACGCTTCTTGGCCTATAACATGCAGAGTGTCATGCTCTGCACTTCTTTGATTTTTGTGTCGAGTCCACTGGTTATCTTGTATATCTGGAAAGACTGCTTAAATCTCTTCCATTTGGCAGCAATGTTTCCATGTAGCTCCAGTGGTTGTGGCGGGTGGAGTCGGTCCATCTGACACCATGTAATAGTTATGGAGTCAGTACTTCAAATTTTCTTGAGGTTCTTTACTTCTGACACCATGTAAAAGATTTTATTGCTAGTCTAGTGACAAGTCTTTAACACACTGTGGTCTGGTTAACAACTGTCTTTAATCACTATATACAATTCACTGTGATCAACTGTACACTCAACTACCTAAGCAGCTCGCATGCAATCAACTGCAATCAACCTCGGTTGCCTCATGAACCGTACATTTATAGCCAGCTATTCTCTCATTCCTTGACCAGCACGCTTACAGTTCACCTCTCATACCAGGTGTTTCATAGTGGTCAAGTCATTGCATTCTCATACAATGTAAACACAACACGTCTCTCACAGAGAGCTAATGCATCAACTTTTTCAAATTTAGAATTTTCCTACATTTTTGATTTTTTAATATCCATTAGTCAAGGTTGCTAAAAATAAATTAGTCAAGGTTGCTAAAAATAAATTAGTCAAGCGTGCTAAAAATAAATTAGCCAAGAGCGCGGAAAATCAAGTTACGCTTCTGCTTACATTGTAACTTGAATATAAATTAATTGAGTGTTGAACATTTACTAAAATAAATGTTCGGTTGACTAATTTTTGTGAATGTTTTTGGACCATGACCTTCTGAAACACGCTGATAAAAGACTTTATTACTTTATTATATTTTAAAATTGAATTTTAAAAAATTGCGTCATTCTAAGCGTATGTAAACGTATAATATTTTTATATGTCCCGTAATCTTGGTGGTCGTAGGGGGTTCTAATGTTTCCATTAGAACTTACTGGGGGCTCTCCCTTCCAGTTCAGCAGATGACTTTCTTAGAGGTAGTTATTTATCAGCATTTTTATTGTGGCTTTAACGTAGGCTAGATCCCACGCCCTCAGCTTGTGAGGCGAGCGCTCTATTGAGGTCACTATCCATCCGTCTATGAATACTTTGGAAGTTTTTTTTCTCTTAAAGAAAGATTCATAGTTGGAAACGTCCTGTATAGCTTTTATAATTTTACTCTTATAGTAACAATGTAAATTAGAACGTATTTTAAATAGTATACTACTTTAAACGGAAAATATACGTGTTATGTTATTTTTAAGTAATAGTGGAACCACTCAGTGAAACCATCACCCAAAATAAACATCTAATAGAATTTTCCCGAACATATGCCGCTTTGACAGCCTAATTATTTTTTTCTGTTCTTGAATATTACGTAACATGTATTTTGTCAATGGGATAGTTTAAAGACATGGATGGTATTTCCGGGTCCCAAAGGTTGTATTAAGGGATGCCATGCTACATTGTGTAGTGTGTCCCAAAGGTTGTATTAAGGGATGCCATGCTACATTGTGTCGTGTATCCCAAAGGTGGTATTAAAGGGATGTGATGCTACATTGTGTCGTGTGTCCCAAAGGTTATATTAAGGGATGCGATGCTACATTGTGTCGTGTGTCCCAAAGGTTGTATTAAGTGATGCCATGCTACATTGTGTCGTGTGTCCCAAAGGTTATATTAAAGGGATGCCATGCTACATTGTGTCGTGTGTCCCAAAGGTTGTATTAAGGGATGCCATGCTACATTGTGTCGTGTGTCCCAAAGGTTGTATTAAGGGATGCCATGCTACATTGTGTCGTGTGTCCCAAAGGTGGTATTAAAGGATGTGATGCTACATTGTGTCGTGTGTCCCAAAGGTTGTATTAAGGGATGTCATGCTACATTGTGTCGTGTATTTTGTAGATAATAAAGCGTGTGGGGAAGAATACTTTTTCCCGAGAACATACATTATTTTTTTAATATATCATACAGAATGGGACTGCGATAAAGCTTTTAAATAAAATACAAAATACACAAACAAATTGTGCAATTAAAACAATAAATTTGAGCTTTATTTTAAACTAAAACGACAATAGACGTTTCGGCTAATGCTAATGTCGTTTTATTATTTTTTTAGACTTAATGTCTGTTTTTGTTAATTGTTTTTTTATTTCTTTTCATTGATTGACTTTAACTCACCAGCAGTTATTTTTACTTGATAGTTGTGATTGAAGCTTTAATATTAAGCTGTTAACTAAACAACAGCCTGTAGTTATTTTATCTTAATACAGATACAGATAGATATGTTATAATATTTTAAGATTATTATAGTTATAACTAACAGCAATAACTCATTTTTGTCAAAAACTCAACTTAGAACATTGTTATTCTAGGGGGCGAAAGTCAAACAAGCCTTAAATTGAAAAAAAAGTTAATTAAGTAATTGAATGCCATTTTTCAAAGTTTAAGTCTTGTCTGTCATACTTTAAAATAACATTAAATTTTCTAAAATTCGTCTAACTTTTGAACGTGTCCGAAATGTAAGTGTCATTTGGCTTACTTTTGTAACTTTATTTCAAAATTAGTCAATCATTATTAAAGAATTATTTAACCAGGAAAAGGTATACTATAATGTGGCATTTAGACTCAAAAAAAATTCGAGAAAATTCTCACTATCTTTCCCTGTTTTAACAAAATTAAATAAAGGATTCAACTGGCTTACCTTTGCTGCTCCAAGAATGTGGAATCATGAATTGTAGACAAAATACTTGAATTTAATAGATTATATATTCAGTAATATGCTTTATAATGTTCAGACCAGACGGTTTTCAACGTTAAAAATTCGTCGCTGCAGGTGCGGTTCTGATCGCGTCGTTCATAATCAACTTTACTTCAGCTGCCGAACGTACGTATCACGCGATCTATCAGTGCAAATCGTTTCATACGAAATCGAAAAGACTGAAATATTTTTATGTGAAATTAATTTAGTGTTAAAGGTTATTTTAAAAAGTACCTATACTCAAGAAAAATACGAAAATAATGTTTCTTAGAGTACATTACATTAACATAGATATGCATGTTTAATAATTATAAATTAAAAAAAAATAACTCAAACACGTTAAATACCTTATTTTCCTATAAATAAATGTAAAAAAAAACAAAGAAAACCTATCTATTTATTTTTTGAAGAAAAATATTACCCCCCCCCCTCAACTGTCGTGGAGGAAGTAGTGAGTTGGGATTGGTCTCACAGGCTGACTCCGTGTGTCGGTAAGTAGTGAGTTGGGGTTGGTCTCACAGGCTGACTCCGTGTGTCGGTATGTAGTGAGTTGGGATTGGTCTCACAGGCTGACTCCGTGTGTCGGTATGTCAAAGCCCAGTATGTTGGATTTTCTTCTAAAACAAAAGACACCACTTCTTTTATGTCCAGCCTTTTTTTTAATTGTGTGTCTTTTTTCCCCTTTTTCTTTCCTAAATAGTTTTATGGTAGTTTGAGGAGACGTTTTATTATTGCCTGTTAACTGAAATTTTATTTTATTAATAAAATTTGGGTTTAAACATATTTCATTGTATTTCTCAATTTCTTTCTAGATTAAAAAATGCGTTTTCTTTTTTTTTCTGACATACAATTGTACACAGTAAATTTTAGGCTTGGGTGTCACCTCTGATGGGTGTCAACCGGGGCGGCGCGGCCCGCCCCCCTCCCCAGTGACGCCACTGAGTAGACATGATCACTCATATACACCACGTCTATCTAATTAAACTAATTAAACAACAGAGACATAAAATACGTGATTGCTAGACATGACCAATCATATACACCACGTCTATCTAATTAAACTAATTAAACAACAGAGACATAAAATACGTGATTGCTAGACATGACCAATCATATACACCACGTCTATCTAATTAAACTAATTAAACAACAGAGACATAAAATACGTGATTGCTAGACATGACCAATCATATACACCACGTCTATCTAATTAAACTAATTAAACAACAGAGACATAAAATACGTGATTGCTAGACATGACCAATCATATACACCACGTCTATCTAATTAAACTAATTAAACAACAGAGACATAAAATACGTGATTGCTAGACATGACCAATCATATACACCACGTCTATCTAATTAAACTAATTAAACAACAGAGACATAAAATACGTGATTGCTAGACATGACCAATCATATACACCACGTCTATCTAATTAAACTAATTAAACAACAGAGACATAAAATACGTGATTGCTAGACATGACCAATCATATACACCACGTCTATCTAATTAAACTAATTAAACAACAGAGACATAAAATACGTGATTGCTAGACATGACCAATCATATACACCACGTCTATCTAATTAAACTAATTAAACAACAGAGACATAAAATACGTGATTGCTAGACATGACCAATCATATACACCACGTCTATCTAATTAAACTAATTAAACAACAGAGACATAAAATACGTGATTGCTAGACATGACCAATCATATACACCACGTCTATCTAATTAAACTAATTAAACAACAGAGACATAAAATACGTGATTGCTAGACATGACCAATCATATACACCACGTCTATCTAATTAAACTAATTAAACAACAGAGACATAAAATACGTGATTGCTAGACATGACCAATCATATACACCACGTCTATCTAATTAAACTAATTAAACAACAGAGACATAAAATACGTGATTGCTAGACATGACCAATCATATACACCACGTCTATCTAATTAAACTAATTAAACAACAGAGACATAAAATACGTGATTGCTAGACATGACCAATCATATACACCACGTCTATCTAATTAAACTAATTAAACAACAGAGACATAAAATACGTGATTGCTAGACATGACCAATCATATACACCACGTCTATCTAATTAAACTAATTAAACAACAGAGACATAAAATACGTGATTGCTAGACATGACCAATCATATACACCACGTCTATCTAATTAAACTAATTAAACAACAGAGACATAAAATACGTGATTGCTAGACATGACCAATCATATACACCACGTCTATCTAATTAAACTAATTAAACAACAGAGACATAAAATACGTGATTGCTAGACATGACCAATCATATACACCACGTCTATCTAATTAAACTAATTAAACAACAGAGACATAAAATACGTGATTGCTAGACATGACCAATCATATACACCACGTCTATCTAATTAAACTAATTAAACAACAGAGACATAAAATACGTGATTGCTAGACATGACCAATCATATACACCACGTCTATCTAATTAAACTAATTAAACAACAGAGACATAAAATACGTGATTGCTAGACATGACCAATCATATACACCACGTCTATCTAATTAAACTAATTAAACAACAGAGACATAAAATACGTGATTGCTAGACATGACCAATCATATACACCACGTCTATCTAATTAAACTAATTAAACAACAGAGACATAAAATACGTGATTGCTAGACATGACCAATCATATACACCACGTCTATCTAATTAAACTAATTAAACAACAGAGACATAAAATACGTGATTGCTAGACATGACCAATCATATACACCACGTCTATCTAATTAAACTAATTAAACAACAGAGACATAAAATACGTGATTGCTAGACATGACCAATCATATACACCACGTCTATCTAATTAAACTAATTAAACAACAGAGACATAAAATACGTGATTGCTAGACATGACCAATCATATACACCACGTCTATCTAATTAAACTAATTAAACAACAGAGACATAAAATACGTGATTGCTAGACATGACCAATCATATACACCACGTCTATCTAATTAAACTAATTAAACAACAGAGACATAAAATACGTGATTGCTAGACATGACCAATCATATACACCACGTCTATCTAATTAAACTAATTAAACAACAGAGACATAAAATACGTGATTGCTAGACATGACCAATCATATACACCACGTCTATCTAATTAAACTAATTAAACAACAGAGACATAAAATACGTGATTGCTAGACATGACCAATCATATACACCACGTCTATCTAATTAAACTAATTAAACAACAGAGACATAAAATACGTGATTGCTAGACATGACCAATCATATACACCACGTCTATCTAATTAAACTAATTAAACAACAGAGACATAAAATACGTGATTGCTAGACATGACCAATCATATACACCACGTCTATCTAATTAAACTAATTAAACAACAGAGACATAAAATACGTGATTGCTAGACATGACCAATCATATACACCACGTCTATCTAATTAAACTAATTAAACAACAGAGACATAAAATACGTGATTGCTAGACATGACCAATCATATACACCACGTCTATCTAATTAAACTAATTAAACAACAGAGACATAAAATACGTGATTGCTAGACATGACCAATCATATACACCACGTCTATCTAATTAAACTAATTAAACAACAGAGACATAAAATACGTGATTGCTAGACATGACCAATCATATACACCACGTCTATCTAATTAAACTAATTAAACAACAGAGACATAAAATACGTGATTGCTAGACATGACCAATCATATACACCACGTCTATCTAATTAAACTAATTAAACAACAGAGACATAAAATACGTGATTGCTAGACATGACCAATCATATACACCACGTCTATCTAATTAAACTAATTAAACAACAGAGACATAAAATACGTGATTGCTAGACATGACCAATCATATACACCACGTCTATCTAATTAAACTAATTAAACAACAGAGACATAAAATACGTGATTGCTAGACATGACCAATCATATACACCACGTCTATCTAATTAAACTAATTAAACAACAGAGACATAAAATACGTGATTGCTAGACATGACCAATCATATACACCACGTCTATCTAATTAAACTAATTAAACAACAGAGACATAAAATACGTGATTGCTAGACATGACCAATCATATACACCACGTCTATCTAATTAAACTAATTAAACAACAGAGACATAAAATACGTGATTGCTAGACATGACCAATCATATACACCACGTCTATCTAATTAAACTAATTAAACAACAGAGACATAAAATACGTGATTGCTAGACATGAGATCACTAGGTTATTGACTTCAACACCTTCGGCATTGAGCGTACAATTGAAATGTAATTCATGTATGCAATTGTTAGGGAATTTCCGTAATTTAATTTTATATTGAAATACCACTGAGTAGGTTGAGTTATTTTTAGCTTGAAAGTCTAAGATTAAAAAATCCCAATATGACATGTTAAAGTAAACGCCATTTTGTTGATGACTTTTGTAGAGACAAGACTGGTTACAAAAGGTAGGATATCGTTTATTATAGACGAAAACGTATTTTATTTTCTATACCTAAACATGGGTTAAGAACATTCTTATGTTGAGGCTTTAAAACCTTTTGACTTGCTGTTTAACAAACTAAATTGTTAATACAAATACATTTATAACGATTAAAACATTAACATAAACAAAATAATATAAAAGACGGGAAAGTGTTATATTTATTGATATGTCATTAAACCCAGGACTATTGTATACTTCAAACATAAATGTATCACTTCTGTCCCTGTACAAAATTCAGTTTTTACCCTCAAAATCAACTTGTGTATTTCATGCTGATTTGAATCATTAACAGTTTGGCCAATTGGGGAAAACATACAATAACATTGTTAAGTATGTGTATTAAAAACATACAATAACATTGTTCAGTAGGTGGAATAAAAAAATCATTAAGCATCCACCTTTAGTTAAGTCAATGCGCATGCACAATTATTCCCATATTTCCGCCCGAAATGTCATCTCGTGAATATCCTTAATTTTTGTCTCCGCAGCCATGTTTGAAAAAGACATACACAATAATGATTTGACCTATATATATATATATATATATATATATATATATATATATATATATATATATATACATATCTGTAATATATAGACACAAAGAGCCCCCGAAATAGTTGAGATTTATTATTAACTTTAAAGTACATAAATGCATAGACATGAATCTACTAAAGTATATTAATATTGGACAAGGAAAAACTCAAAAAGCTAATGATCAGAATTGTTCTTTTCCTCTTAATAAAATAGTTTTAAAATCTCTTTAAGTAATCCATCGTTCCATCGCAGTTCACTATTTCTTGGATTCATTATTTCGTGGTTTTTTTAATAATAAAGTAGTAGTATTAGAAGAGGTGTCCTTCACACACATACACAAAGGCAAATATATATGTAAATATTTTTAAAAAACACGTACATGAAGCGTTTTGATTCTGATAATAATATTGCAATATGTACAGTATTCTCATGAGGGTTGATAAACGAATATTTTCAATGTACTCAAAGCCAAAAATTGAATATTTTCTACAAGCAGGTAATAGGCAAACTGTTGATGGAAAGAAACATAAATTATTTGATAATTCTTTCTTGGCAATGAAACGTTTCCAAATTTACTTCTCACACCAGGACACAATTTGCTTATACAATCTTCCTTAATCAATAATATTGTTTATATATAATATTATCAGAGACCATATTTACAAATTTTGAGGATAATTATAATCCTTATATAAATAATAATTCATAAAAAAACAGTGTAAAAAAATTAAATTGATGAGAAATTAACTCCCTTGTATAACCCATGTATAAATTATCTCCCTTATATAACCCATGTATAAATTATCTCCCTTATATAACCCATGTATAAATTAACTCCCTTGTATAACCCATGTATAAATTATCTTCCATATATAACCCATGTATAAATTATATCCCTTATATAACCCATGTATAAATTAACTCCCTTGTATAACCCATGTAGAAATTAATTCCCTTCTTTAGCGAATGTAGAAATTAAAATAAAGCTATAACAAAACAAAATCTCGACTTAGTTGAGACAAACGTTTTTAAAACAAATGGATGAAGTAGAGGAAACAAAGTTTACTTCTATATAAGAATTTTTAGAGCATCAGTCGTCTAGAGATAAAGAGACATTGATGTTGATGATGTGTGGTGTGATAACTTCTATACAAGTAGTTTTAGAACATCAGTCGTCTAGAGATAAAGAGACATTGATGTTGATGATGTGTGATGTGATCACTTATATACAAGTAGTTTTAGAATATCAGTCGTCTAGAGATAAAGAGACATTGATGTTGATGATGTGTGGTGTGATCACTTATATACAAGTAGTTTTAGAACATCAGTCGTCTAGAGATAAAGAGACATTGATGTTGATGATGTGTGATGTGATCACTTATATACAAGTAGTTTTAGAACATCAGTCGTCTAGAGATAAAGAGACATTGGTGTTGATGATGTGTGGTGTGATCACTTATATACAAGTAGTTTTAGAACATCAGTCGTCTAGAGATAAAGAGACATTTATGTTGATGATGTGTGGTGTGATCACTTATATACAAGTAGTTTTAGAACATCAGTCGTCTACAGATAAAGAGACATTGATGTTGATGATGTGTGGTGTGATCACTTATATACAAGTAGTTTTAGAACATCAGTCGTCTAGAGATAAAGAGACATTGATGTTGATGATGTGTGGTGTGATCACTTATATACAAGTAGTTTTAGAGCATCAGTCGTCTAGAGATAAAGAGACATTGATGTTGATGATGTGTGGTGTGATCACTTATATACAAGTAGTTTTAAAACATCAGTCGTCTACAGATAAAGAGACATTGATGTTGATGATGTGTGGTGTGATCACTTATATACAAGTAGTTTTAGAACATCAGTCGTCTAGAGATAAAGAGACATTGATGTTGATGATGTGTGATGTGATCACTTATATACAAGTAGTTTTAGAACATCAGTCGTCTAGAGATAAAGAGACATTGATGTTGATGATGTGTGGTGTGATCACTTATATACAAGTAGTTTTAGAACATCAGTCGTCTAGAGATAAAGAGACATTGATGTTGATGATGTGTGATGTGATCACTTATATACAAGTAGTTTTAGAACATCAGTCGTCTAGAGATAAAGAGACATTGATGTTGATGATGTGTGGTGTGATCACTTATATACAAATAGTTTTAGAACATCAGTCATCTAGAGATAAAGAGACATTGATGTTGATGATGTCTGGTGTGATCACTTATATACAAGTAGTTTTAGAACATCAGTCGTCTAAAGATAAAGAGACATTGATGTTGATGATGTGTGGTGTGATCACTTATATACAAGTAGTTTTAGAACATCAGTCGTCTAGAGATAAAGAGACATTGATGTTGATGATGTGTGGTGTGATCACTTATATACAAGTAGTTTTAGAGCATCAGTCGTCTAGAGATAAAGAGACATTGATGTTGATGATGTGTGGTGTAATCACTTATATACAAGTAGTTTTAGAACATCAGTCGTCTAGAGATAAAGAGACATTGATGTTGATGATGTGTGGTGTGATCACTTATATACAAGTAGTTTTAGAACATCAGTCGTCTAGAGATAAAGAGACATTGATGTTGATGATGTGTGGTGTGATCACTTATATACAAGTAGTTTTAGAACATCAGTCGTCTAGAGATAAAGAGACATTGATGTTGATGATGTGTGGTGTGATCACTTATATACAAGTAGTTTTAGAACATCAGTCGTCTAGAGATAAAGAGACATTGATGTTGATGATGTGTGGTGTGATCACTTATATACAAGTAGTTTTAGAACATCATTCGTCTAGAGATAAAGAGACATTGATGTTGATGATGTGTGGTGTGATCACTTATATACAAGTAGTTTTAGAACATCAGTCGTCTAGAGATAAAGAGACATTGATGTTGATGATGTGTGGTGTGATCACTTATATACAAGTAGTTTTAGAACATCAGTCGTCTAGAGATAAAGAGACATTGATGTTGATGATGTGTGGTGTGATCACTTATATACAAGTAGTTTTAGAACATCAGTCGTCTAGAGATAAAGAGACATTGATGTTGATGATGTGTGGTGTGATCACTTATATACAAGTAGTTTTAGAACATCAGTCGTCTAGAGATAAAGAGACATTGATGTTGATGATGTGTGGTGTGATCACTTATATACAAGTAGTTTTAGAACATCAGTCGTCTAGAGATAAAGAGACATTGATGTTGATGATGTGTGGTGTGATCA
>CALYLW010002726.1:0-32742 GCA_944989445.1 Ampullaceana balthica | reverse complement strand
TGATCCTACATGTGGAAGAAAATCAGAAGCCCCGAGCCTAATGCTCTTCATGGGTCTTCCTGGAAGACCCTCCCAGCTATCTGGCCCCCTCCCCCAGAAAAGGACGTGACAGCTGGGAAACCGGAGCGGTCGCTTCTGAAGCGGCCACCTGTGCATCCAGGACAGAAAGTCGAAGATGCCTCCCACTAAGTAAACCTCACAAGGAGGGGTGGAATTGCCTTATTATGACCCGCTACCACTTTGGCGCCACCCCGGCAAAGCATACGAGTCTCAATGGTTAGGACCGCCGCTATGCGGGGGATCATCAATGACCTACCTAGGGTGCAACCCCCACTGGAAGGTTTCCTCAGAGCTGGCGTCCAATGCGTTCTTCGCGGTACCTTTTGCTAATCCGTACTGGCGCTCCTGGCCCTAAACCGGCACCGCTCGATGGCGTTGCTAGTAAATTTAAGGTTACCCGACCCTCAACGGGTACTTTGCTTATCATCATCGACAATGCATTTAAGATGCTTTATCTAAGATCTAAATAAATTGTCCGATTACTGAAAATTTATAGGAGCTTGTACTTTTCCTTTTTTGCTTTGTAACGACAAGTAGAAATATATTGTGGAGCTTATCACAGTGTTAGCAAGTAGGAATATACCTTGGGGCTTATAAGCGGGTTGGTTCGTCGCAGGAAGAGCAATGTTTTGAAAATATACTCATGGTTTTAAGAACAAGTTCGGTGACCAGCATATCATCCGTGGGACAATGTTCTGTACCATGGCCACGTCGCCAGAATGTTTCAACCCATGGGGTCTGGTAGAAGACCCTAGCTACTTATAGCTTTGGGTTGTTTTAACACTGACCAAGACAAGACCAGAAAACTTTACCTGGCGTCAATGTTTGGAAACCTTGACAATTCCCTACGGGTCAGCTGTCTGTATCCGTCAACGGTGTCTTTAAAAGGTTCATCCTCCTGGCGACAAAAAAACAGTTTTAAAATATTTCGAATGTCTTAACTATAATAGCAGTAGATACACACAATACGCCCTGGGTGTCTACACTCACTATTGGTGCGTGTCAACCTACACGCACACCACTCACACTCCCGTCGATATCAGTACTTGTATCAGCTTGTTCCAACCCATCGCGTGGGAAGTGTACTAATGTCAGGCGATTTGACTGTAAGACTTTCTAGAATAGTTGCACACTACGTCAGGCCCTGAACGTCATCGCAATATTTATAACCTTAACAAAATTTAAAAACATTGGCGCTGTTTACAGATTTCAACAACTGCAATAACAAAAGCATTTGCTTCGTTACACCCATTAAATGATCAACAGGATGATTTTTTTTAGGTCAATAACTTTTACTTGTCAAAGAAATTTATTTCCCTTAAAGGACTTCATAAAAAATAAATCCATTAAGTAACATTGCTAAATTAGCGTCTGTTGATGAATCCCAAATATGGAACGCCTCTTTTCAACATGTATGTATTTATATATGTATATTTAAAAGTGGTGGCATGTGCATTACCGAATGCCATGTCATGATAAATAAATAAATCGTTAGCATTGCAGCAACAAAAAATCTACTTGTGTTTTCAATATATATTTTTTTTAATTTTCATCTCCGGCGACCTCCTAAAATCTCACCTGCAGCTCACCAGCGATGATGCTGTAGCCAGACAAATGCTGAACACCAACGTCTGCTGCCAGGGGGGAGTAAGCCAATGACACGAGATAGTCGTAGGTCTGAGTTCCGAACTTTCTGTTTGTAAAGAATCATATTTTTTATTATAACATGTAGAGCACAACGTTACTTAGAATATCGGGTTTTGAACGTCTTACTAGCTAGAAACAAAGTCAAATAAAAAATAATCAAATGTATTTATTGGGCAAGGTTACGAAGACAGAAAAGTAAATAAACCTTGTTTACTTTGTAAATATTGAACACTATAAAGAACCGATCAATGTAGACCAGGAATAAAACTGCCAAACAACACATGAGCTTGCGTTGTGTTTATGATCTCACAAAGCGCAGAAATCGAGAAGTCATCTGGATTATTAAAGGCACAATTATTCCATTAGTTTATTGTCACCTAGGATCAAATATTTGACTAATGTAGTTCTTTGAACACTGCTCCATTTGACGTCAGCCCCCGCCCCCCCCCTCCAACACACACATTTTCCTCCGTTAATTGAAGCATGTAATCTAACTAGAGAAACGCCTGTTTATTTGAACCTTATCATTGCAGGGCGAGAACCTTACTCCAAACTCACAAGACTCGATCCACGTCACTTCCTGTGGCGTAAGGCAACCAAAATCCAGCAGAGCCATCAGATGTCGTGTCAGGTGAGAACAACTCGGCCACAATCTCCACCTCGGCGTCAGGGCAACGCTCCTGGACACAGACACCGGTGGACAGGCCCCCGACCCCTGCACCGATTATCACAACCTTGGGAGACAAAACAAGGATTGCAGGGAGGGATCAGTGGATGTAACATGACATATGTCAAACACATGACATATGTCAAACACATGACATATGTCAAACACATGGATGATATATTGGACGAGTAAAAGGACAGACAGCAAGCAATGAAAAACAATGGACCCGTCGGACCTCTTCTGTATGTTATCATCCCATGGTCCATAGCTTCAAATCGGTTTATCTGAGATCTCTATGCCCAACTCTTTAAAAATCTCGGCTTTCACACTGATAGTAAACTCACAATGATCTTCTATATATAATTCCCAAGATCAAGATCAAGAGCGAGTAGTGTGCCAATGAGCATAACGAATGACCCTCGCTGGGATCGACCAATCAAGCGAAGTTGGATCTTAAAAAAAAGGGGGGGGGGTCGGCATGTTTCGAGACCAAAAATGCTTATTGCATTCACTTGCGTTGTTCCTTCACAGAAAAACATGTTGTTCGTAGTGTAGTGGTCATCACGTCCATCTTACATGCGGGATGTACTGGGTTCAAGCCTCGGCGGAAACATTATTTTTTTTATTATTAAAAATGTTTATTTGTGCCCGTTCTTTTCTCCCTTTTTTTTGTGTGAACATAGCTGACCCTCGTTACGGTCGGCCAATCACAGTTTATGGTTGGCAAGCTAGGTTGTTGCACGTAGCTAACCGCAGTGCGCATGTCTCGAGACCATCAATACTTCAGCATTGCCCCCCCCCCAACGTTAATTCGCGTTGTTCTGATTATTTCGTGCTGTAGTTTGTGTCCATTCTTTCCCCCATTTCTTTGCACTATCTATGAGCGAGTCTGCGGCGTATGCTACGCCACGAGTCGTTTCTTATATTAGTTCTGTGGTCGGAGAATGTCCATTGTCAATTGGGTCCCCAAGAACAAAAACAAAAATGAATCGATTGCACATGCGTTTTGGAACAGTCTCCCCAGTTTGGGGGGTGTAAGTAAGGACAACAAAAAATCATTTGAGAGACACCTAAAAACTTTTATCTTTAAGGCGTTTAAAACATCGGAGCACGTTTAGTATTCCGGAGTAACAGGCACACTCATCTTTGCAAACAAAATATAAAAAACGTGTCCTCAACACGTTTATTAATAAAAAAAAGGTGGAGATTTTGAATTGTTGAACCTAAATTTTATGTCAATAAGTTTTCCACCCTTATATAGACGTAAATATATACAATGCCAAAAATGCACTTTTAAATATAATCATCAAATTACCCTTTTTGGAGCCATTATTTGTTACAAGAGTCTCAGCGACTTTCAAGTTCAAGAGGTGGTGAGGCCAGACGATGAGAATATGAGTTTGAAGAGATATCACAAAACTGAAATGGTTATATATAGATATATTTATTTATTTATTGATGGACTCAGCAAATAATAATAATAATAATTGATAATTTATATAGCGCTGTATCCCAGCAAGGAACCGGGCTCACAGCGCTTTACATGGAGATCATAACATACATATAATAATTAAATAACCATTCATAACATGATAACAATATAAAGGACAATACATTAAACATAAGCTACCTTAATCATTAAAAGAAATGTTGTTTCAATAATTTTTTTAATACATTTTGAAAAGATGCGTCTTAAGTGCAGTCTTGAAGGACTTGGTAGTTGGAATACTACGGATGTGTAATGGTAGAGAATTCCATTGTTTGGCTGCACAAAAAGAGAATGACCTTTAATCAAAAGTTTTAGTTCGTGTCTTTGGAACACAGAGAATACGTGTGTCTGCAGAAGAGCGTAGCTGACGACCGACAGAAGTTCAGTAAGATAGTCAGAAAAGAAGTTGTGACAGAGAACAGCCAGTTTGTAATCAATTCGAGCTTGTATAGGTAGCCAATGAAGTGAGTAAAGTAGTGGAGTAACATGGTCATGTTTTTTTGCCTTAAGAACTAGTCTGGCAGCTGAATTTTGAACTTTCTGTAGTTTTTCAATTCATTGTTTTGGCGCACCTGACAGAAGCGAATTGCAATAATCAATGCGAGCTAGAACAAGAGCACAGACTAGAGTTTTTGTTGCACTAACTGTTAAGTAATAACGGAATGAGCTGATCTGACGAATTGCGGTGTAGGCAGAGCGACAGATGTGTTTGATGAAGTTGTTGGTAGACATGTTGTCAGAAATAATGTAGCCAAGATTCCTAGTCGATGTTTTGAACAGTATATCAGAACTAGCCACCTGAATAGAATTAGGAAGAGACAAAGTACTGCGTGATTTATTGTTGCAAAATACAAAACAAAGGAATACAATAAATGAATTGACTACATACAACCACTTGTTAAAAGAAATCTGTTACAAAATTAGCAAAGTTAGAACCGATGTTGAAACAGTTGTTGATATTATTTTTTTTCCTTGATGGTAACTGACGAGTTACTAAAATTTAAAAAACCCGTAAAAACCAAAGTTTTTTTACTATAAATCCTGTATATTTGAGACATATACTAAAAGTATGTTCAATATAATACGCACCGCGTGACAGGCTAGCATAAACATTTACATGCTACATAGAGATACCTAGAGATAATCTAAATATTCATTAATTTAATTACAGTGCATTCGATCGATGTGAAATTTTGAAAGATCATTTTTGTCGTCACCTTGAGCCTGCCTGCAAAATTTCAGCTCGATAGGATACCGGGAAGTTGATTAAAATCGTTCCAAAGTTTTTGCAAATGACAGACGAGCAGACGCTACGAGTTTATACAAAGCAGCTGTTCCCACCCTGAGGGTCGCCAACTGTCGACTACAAAATATTCACTATAATGCAAATTTGATTTATTTTGTTATTTAAAAAAATATGTTTTGCATGCAGTTGATGGCACAGAGACAGAGGCGTAATTGGGTTTTTGACGCCCATGGCTAATTTATTTTTGGCGCCCTTTTGTTTATATAAAAATTTAAAATAAAGATTAAGCGTTGCCCTTTTGAACTGGCGCAGGCCGACGCCCTAGGCAACTGCCCCAATGCCAAGCCGTTGTTACGCCACTGCACAGAGATATGGTTTTAACCCCAACGACTTAAGCTTGTCGCGGCCAAAGTGTTCGAAGTACATAATGACCTTGGGTTCACCTGAAAAGGGGTGAGAATAGGGTCTGGGAAAGGAATTATTCCCCGTAACTAAATCACATATATACGTAAGAGTTGTTCAAACTACATCAAACAACATTATCGCGAAAGCCACAGAAAAAAAAACATTATTGGGTGCAATTTGGTTTGAATAATCCTACCAGCATAATGGCACTAATGGCCTCCTTAATGTATATTATACTTGCGATATAGCGATCGTTGATTGTTTTGTTGAAGTTTGCGGTGCACATTTAATTTCTTCTTCTCGAAAAATCAATGCAAACAATTGAAAGAATACTTACTGACCCTGAAGCAAAACCTGCTCCGCGTGTGTTACTACTGTTACCTTAAGGAAAATCTGTAACACATGCCTTACAACCAACCTCGACCACTAATGCGTGTATAGAATAGTGGTCCAGTAGGGGGAAAGGGAAAGTAGGGGAGGGGGTTACCTTATCTAATCCTAGTATTGTAGTACAGCGTACAGCAATTAACGACTTAAGTGAAAGTTGGGGCAGCACACGATACAACACACCACCTAAATCAACGGAGACGAAAGGCTGGCTGTGTCGGGCACCCGGCCCATAGCTGCAGTGGCGTGGCCAGATTCGACACAACTGGTCGGGCACCCGGCCCATAGCTGCAGTGGCGTGGCCAGACTCGGCACAACTGGTCGGGAACCCGGCCCATAGCTGCAGTGGCGTGGCCAGATTCGGCACAACTGGTCGGGCACCCGGCCCATAGCTGCAGTGGCGTGGCCAGATTCGGCACAACTGGTCGGGCACCCAGTCCATAGCTGCAGTGGCGTGGCCAGACTCGGCACAACTGGTCAGTTAAGGGGCGATGTCACACAATGTATCACAGGTCAAATCCACTTGAGTACCAGGAGCGTTAGTAATGCAAACGACAGTGACGCTAATGACTTCCACATTATTTAGGAGATAAATGTAGTACATTTATAGATTAGTAGATTAGTACATCTGAGTTTAATTTGTCACAACTCTTTTATTTTAAACTCTGTCCCTTTCTCTATTTCTTTATCTTTTGCATGCTCTCTCACTCAGTGGCGTAGCGAGGGGGGGGGCAGGGGGACATATGTCCCCGGGCGCCACGTTAGTGTGCGCCAAAATGAGTATTAAAACTCATTATTTAATTGTGTTTTGATGTAAACTAATGTATCCCAAATACGTTTGCAAGATTGAATTTTGGAGCTCCGAAAATATATTCATTAAAAATCATTTGGCAAGCATGATTTTGGCGCCCCCATTGAGCGTTAATAGGGGCACCATTCTACTCATAAATAAATGACACATCCACAATGTAGGAATTCTAATGGCGATTTTTAAAAAAAACTTGGAGAGACTGGGAGTGAGAGTAGGGGAGCAGTAAGAGACAAGGGCGATTCTATTAATAGAACTGACAGAGACGACACTAAAAGCAACCAAAATGACCAAGACAAGAAAAAGGAGTGGCTTAAAGCAGTAGTTCTCAACCTGTGGTTCGTGGACCACTAGTGGTCCGTGAAGATGTGCCAGGTGGTCCGCGAGCAAAGCATGAAATTTACGCACTGTATGATTAATGAAGAATGACTAACAAGTAAAACAATTGACGCAGACTTAAAATATATTTTTGATCTGAACCAAATAGTTTTTAAATTTTATCAAGGCTCGTCCATTAAATTCTCGTCTCTTTGATTTCTTATGTTCGAATATGAATCTTGAACATTAACAGTTACTGATGTATACTGAAGTTCGCTGGTTATCAAACTGTTTGAATTACGTGACGACGTAAGAGTGTTTCTTGTAAAAAAAACTGAAAGCTTGTTGATCATTTGAACCCTAGTTCATGGGTTGCTGTTCTGGCTTACTTGGCTGAAACTTTTGAAGAACTCAATAAACTTAATTCAACTCGGCAAGGAAAGCAGACACATTATATTACTCTCAGTGACAAAGTCCCTGCTTTTACGAAAAAGCTTGATCTTTGGAAAAGAAGATTATTTCAAGGTAACTTTGAGATGTTTGATCAATTATACGAAATCACCGAGAAACCAGAAAATGTTCAAACAAATAAACAACTGTAGATACATTTGATTTCTGGTCATATTCGATCAATGCAGGCCCAATTTTAATTCTACTTTGGTGATTTTTAACGTTCAGTGGTTTTTCGTGGGTTTCCAGTCCTAATCTCGCACACATTGTCTCATCAAATAAAATTACATACATCGCAATTAAACCAATTCATTTAACTGACTAGCAATACCACTTTTAATATGTTGCATCAGAAAGTGGGCTTAATGAAATTTTGGAGTACTCCGAGCTGTCTCAGATAGCTTTTAATACTTTTAAAATACTTTTACCCTTTGCAACTTTGTGAAAGTGGATTTTCTGCATTGCGTACAATAAAAACAAAACATCGTTCGTAATAAATAAACTAATATAGCAGTCTTTTTAATACAAACTACTGTTTATGACTTAAAGTTTTTTATAGTTATTAAGTAGAATTAAATAAGATTACTTTAAAACTAATATAAATGACATTTGTTCTTTTCAAAAGAAAGCCATTACAATATTGTTTTTGGAGCACGCAAAACGTAGCATATTAGTATAGTTTTACTAACTAACATGTATACTACTTATCTATCAATAATCTTCTGTATAGAAGGAGCGTCTGCAACAGATAAGATTTACATAGTATAATAATTATATTTAACTTTCCAGCAGTATCTCAATTTTGAGTAGTGGTCCGTAGATAAGACACACATTTTTCAAGTGGTCCTTGAATCTCAAAAGGTTGAGAACCACTGGGTTACAGAAGGTCTCTCCTCTCAAGGGATTGTGTCGGTATGTCAAAGCAAGTTGGATTCCTTTTATATGAAACATCAGACACCGCCTCTCTTTCCTGTCTCTCTGTGATCAAACTTGATCAGTATGATCCACTGTTAGAAAAGCACTTACAAGATTCCCGAGAAAATCCAGGCTCAGTATCTTATTTATACAGGAAATACAAAATGAATCTATCCACCTACTTACATCGACTGTAAGGAATCAGCTGTTGAGTGAAATCAGAAAAAACAAGTACTACGGTATCTTACTTGACTCAACACCCGATCTAAGACACCGTGAACAGCTTTCTCAAGTCATCAGATTTGTAGATGTGGATTTTCAAACTAAAAAAGAAACCATCAAAGAATAATTTTTAGGTTTTATCCAGATACATTCCAAAGACGCAGCAAGCATTGAAAGAGTTATCGTGGAGAAACTAGAATCTAATAACATACCTCTAGCCGACTATTGGTCACAATGTTATGACAATGCTGCTGTAATGACTGGGCATATATCCGGCCTTCAACACCGAATATGTGCCAGAAATCACAGAGCATTGTTCATCAACTGTGACAACCAGAGCTTAAACTTACCAACTAAACAGGATCCAGTTGTTATCACGTTTTTTGGAACAGTTGAAAGTATAAATTTTTGTTTTCTCTCGTTCAACAATTCGTTTGGAAGAATTAAAAAGAGTTGTGCCAATCACAATAAAGAGGGAGCCTGAAACACGTTGGAGTCCACGATCAGAAGCTGTTAAATCAATTTATGAAGGACTAGATTTCACTAGATGATCTGGTAGAGCTGTTGGAAAAATTATCAAAACATACAAATATGACGCCTGACAACAGAAGTGATAAAGGAAAATTTGCTGGCAGGTATATTAAACTTTAAATTCCTAGTGTCCAGAAACGGTTGCAGAATCCTACTGTGACTTTCAAGGAAGCAGCATCTGATCTTGAATCGCTTGATAAAGATATAGTCAACATTTGTGATAATTTGAGCCAGGTTGCGGTAGACAGTGGAAAAGAAGATGTACAACTTGGGGAATCGAGGTTTACAGAAAAATTATACGACATCGGAGGATGCCTGGAGAATTAACAAGAGATGCAGGACTTTCTGCAGAAGAAGAATTGCACGTGATATGACCAGTGTAATTGATAGACTCCAACGGGAGATATCAATACGGTTTTTACGTCTAAAAAAATCGAAACAAATTTGGATTTTTACTAGACGTCAAAACTCTTCTTGCTGAGACAAAAGTCGATACACTTCGTTAAAATTGTTTAGATTTTGCTAATTTATACGACACTGACGTCAATGGTCATGACTTGTGCACAGAAATCAGAGATTGAAAAATGCTTCTCAGTACCCGGACTGAAGTTCTATCGGAAACTCCTTTGGATGTTCTAGGTTTTATTGTTTCATAAGGATATGACTTATTTCTGAGTCAAGCGCATTTCACTTCAAATACTTCTAACAATTGCTGTTTCAACTGAAATCTGTGAGCGGTCCTTCAGCAAACTGAAGCTTATTTTTTTTCTTAATTACGTGCTTCAATTGGAAAAGATAGTCCGAGTGATCTTGCACTCCTTAGCCTCAAAAGAGAAACAATCGAGAATATTAATTTTGACAACGTGATTGACGAGCTTGCGACAATCAAATTAAATCAAGGAGAATCAATTTTTGTAGACTATGTCTAATCGTATAATTAGTAGAGTATTCTTTTTTTCAAATAAATTGTTTACAATCGTATAGATAATTATTAGTCTGTATTCTATTTCATTAAAATACTAGAAGCTTCGAAAATGAACTATATAAACCGTAAAATTTCAAAATTTTCTTCGGGGCTCAGTGAGCCCCCAGAATCTTTCGGTCCAACTAGGGGCGCCGATTTTGTGTCATGTCCCCGGGCGCATATGACCCTAGCTACGCCACTGCTCTCACTCTCTTTCTCTCCCCCCTCCTCTATTTATCGCTCGCTCTCTGTTACAGTACTCAGTACAATACGTTACTTCATTTTAAATATTACTCACGGGGGCCTGAGGAGTCAAGATTCTCTCATTTTAAAGAACATATCTTCAAGCAGTAGTGAAGCAAAAAAAATATAAAAAATATGATAATAACAGTGCGTGAATTAACATTTCAAAGAAAAGTGCTCTTTATTAACTTGTCAGCTTTGTCCTTGAAAATCGACTTGCTTTTGAATATTACAGTTAGTGTAGCACTGAATTTTCGTTTTCTATTTTAGTTTTAGGCTTACTATGGCATGTGATGCTGTCGAGCTTAAGGGTAGGCAATAAACGAAGGCTTACCTGCATACAGTTTAATGAATGTATTCATTGATATCATATTATTTCTTGTATACTCACGTGTCTAACTTATCAAATTTCAAACTGGTTTTTTTCTTGTTGGGGGGCACCTTTTAATGATTTTTTATGAACAAATTTAAAAATGTATGCATACAGGTCACGTACCTCACCAAAATTATTCGACCCTTCTAATGGGCAGCGTGAAATACCCTCTGACAAGCAAGACCCAATGAACACAATGTCATGCTGTCGTTTGCACACTTATTGAATTCACACACAGTAGAGCAACCTTGACCCCTGACAAAACAACACACTTAAATAATTGTGCCAGACATAACGTTATCTTTCTCTGATAATATTAGGTCACTCATAGGTCTGGGTGAATAAAGGTCAACTCGATTCAATCAATACGTATGCGTGTGGGGGGGGGGAGGGGGTCACTTGACCTCTGAAGCTGGTTAGGAATTGTTAAATATATCCTTATTTATTTATTACATGGCAGAGGGTATCTAAAAGCCTACCATCTGATTGGTTCATTTATATATTTATAATATGCACAATAACATTTGGAATGTCATTCAGACTTTGAAATCGTGTTACAGTATATCACCAAACAGCGTAACTCAGGTTTATTTTATTGACATCTTTTTGGAATTCCTATAATCTCATTGTTAAACCACCAGGATATGTGTAACTTAATTATTTATCCTGAATAATGTATTCCTCAAAAATGTCTTAATGAATGAAAGTGAGATATGCAAAATGATGAACTGCGCTAGAGTTTCTTTGCGTTTTCTGATAAACTGAGCTCTCGGAACATTCATAAGCTGGGAACATGACTGTTCTAGAACATCCATGTGCTCAATACTTGAGTGCATCCTGCATGTTTGTTCACTATGAGCGTGAGAAGAAAACGCCCCATTATTCGTAAACTGGTAAATTATAAATTTTACGAGTCTTCACAATGACAAATTTTATTTAATTATTTCTTCTTCATTTAACAATGGATTAAATCCGTAGAAGAAAATGGAGTTGAAATTGTTTGATCAACAAAATATGTGAGCAGACTTTTTTATATCTGATAGTTTGTTAAATGTTTTAATTTTGAAAATCGTAATTTGAGGATTAAATCGTTTTATTTGTTGTTTACATTCCTTCAACACTTTAAGTTTAAGGCTCTGCACGTTTGAAGCACACAGCTCGTCCCCACATCGTCTGAAAAAGCAGGACAAATAGGCAGCTGAACAAATGAGCCAGCTCCATCATGGCCAGGACTGAGAGACCCATCCAGAGACCGAGGGCTCCCCCTATGTCTGAGAAGAATTGAGTTGCCTGTTTGGACAAATTGAAATGATGGTTTAACATCACTTTATACCATTGAACCATTATTATTATTTTTTTTTAAAACAACAGGTTAGAAGTGAACGTTGAGTAGCTAAACTCATTACCCCAGGAATTATTGGTGTTTGATAACTTGATTCTCGGGCAGCGAGAATCCGAAACGTTAAGTTAGCGTTAAATCTATGGCACAGCACCATGTACATTAATCTGTGAACGAGATATTAGGATATGGGGTGGTTGTATTTCCCTAACGATCTCAACAGAAAACAAACAATAACAACAACAAAAACACAGGCCAGCGCATGATTTATTTTCTGCGATAAGAAGCTGTTCACAAGATAGATGACAACCGCTTCCAATAAGACGCTGACATTTTCTCTCTCCAGCCTTGTATCTATATTTGGATATCTTCTGCATCACACGATCCCAGTCCGTTGCCTACATTTAAATTAAGTAACTAGATGTTTGATTGTGTCACAAGAATTGTAATTGCTTATGGCCAAAGCCCCATGCACATGCGCATTTAAATACGAATATTATTATTTTTACTAGCGTATCCCCTGTCAAAAATTACGGAAGTTTTCAGCTGAAATCTATTTATTTTGAAAAAATGCACTTTTTTAAATTCGTCTACGGCGCCGACCTTTTTCAAAAGCCCAACTAACTTGTCCTTGTTTGATAAATACGAAATATTAAACTTTCTGAAATGTACACAAAGTATTTTATAATAGGGGTTGTAGGGCGCCTACGGAGCCCCCTTTGTTTTTGTATTTTATAATTAACCATCATCAAATCCTCTTTTTACATTGTTCCTTTTCCGAAATTAATATATGAGCTAAAACAATGACGTCATATAATATTTTTTACAGCGCATCTTTAATTTGCACACCTTTTGATGCATTGGTGCAGTAATTAGGAGGTTGCTTTCTAAAATAAGTAGCGTCACGGACAGACACTACAGACGTGACATTGCAAAGTATATATATTTAATTATTATTACGATATTATTGCATTTGAAAAATTGTAGGGAGTTCGGATAATCAACCCTCTATTACCTATATCCTCTATTGTATAACATCTTGCATAGATATTTTAATGTAAAAAATGCTCGATGTAATTGGACAGAAAATACCTCATAGCTTGGGATTTCTGTGATATTAGAGAGTGCCTACCTCATAGCTTGGTATTTCTGTGATATTCTCGTAGTTGAGGTCCTCAAAATAGATGTTTAACTTGATAAAATTTTGACTGAAAGAGTGAAGGAAACAAATAATAATATCTTCATTAAGATGAGATCTTAGAAAAACAATTATATGTTTATATGTGTAGATTAAAAAGATGACACAGTTAGTCGTTAGTGAACAGAAGGAGACGTTGTAGTTTATGGGAAAATTATTTTATAAGCTTCAACAATTGTCCACATTAGGAATCAGGTCAGTCACAGATGTGGAACTAATTCCTGTCCACGGCCTAACTTCAATTTATGTATAGACTAATTAACTAAAATTAACGGCATTCTTCCCTAATGTAATATACAAAGCAACTCCCCTCCCCACTCCCCGCAATGGCTCGTCTTTTAGAGCTTCTGAATCTTAATTAAATATAAATTGAATGTCGAGATCTGTCAGATTTTGAAGATTAATAAGTCATAGATAAATGGGCTGCGATAAAACTTTGAAATAAAATACAAGATACGCAATAGAATTGTGTGATTAAAACAATACATGTACAGCTGTATTACATGTACAGCTTTATTAATGAACGACCCGTATGTAAAAGTTCGGCAAATAAATAAACACAAGTATTTAAATTAAATTTACATAATGTATTACCTACTTTCTCATGGAAACATAATTAAATGTAGTTGTTTTTTTTAAACAGACAGAAACAAAAACAAGAAAGAGAGGTTGGCTCAAGTACTTAACAAAAATTCAGGATAGAGAAAAGGAAGGCAGTATCAAAAGTTATAGTTTAAAAAACCAAAAACTGGCAAAAAGAATTAACAGTTACGGATTTGACGATAAAGAGCTTTTATAAATAACTTACGAGTGTTGTAAATAGTTTATATAGTTTGAGTTCATTAACATACGATTTAAAATTATAACGATTTTATTACTACCATATTACTATATATATATATATATAGCCACGAGTTTTTAATTAAGACTCACGCAAACTTTCGGGGGTCAGTCTTTCGGTAAATGGCGCACTCTTCTGGACTTCTGCTCTCACAAAGGGCCTCAACTAGAACATCCTGGATGTAGTGATATATAGGCTATGTATACTATTGTATACTATTGTATACCCATATATTTTAAAATAATGAACCTTTTAATTCTAAACGTTTTTATTCATTTTTAAGTGCTTTTAACTTTTAGATAGGGTGTTATGTTAACGACCTGCAGTCTGCATAAATTGTTGATCGGTGATAGGATTGTTTTTAAACGAGTAGCTTGACAGTGGCTCCACCCTTTTGACATTTGTTTTATTTTTCTCTCCAAAATAATGCATTTTCTTTTAAAAAATACATTCATTGGGATATGGTTATTTAAATCAAACTCATAAGTGTTGTTGTGAAATAAATTAGTTATTTATTTATAAATATTATGAATAATTTCATTCAATTAAATTCATCATGAAAGCGGAAGTGAAATGCTACTAAAAATTATTCTCCTTTGTCTCTGTAAGAATAATTTTCCCGTGTGGTAACGTAGGGCGTAGGCTAATATTTTATTTAATCATTTTAGTTTTATGTCATGCAGATTACTTTTTGGCATAGATTAATTTTATTATTTTGTATCTCAAAGACATGTTATAAATTTTATTATAATCTGATTTTTTAAAATGAACTTTAAGTTTATACATACCGAAAATTCATCGGTTGGCCACTGGCGCATCGAAATACTTTTTGTGTACAGGACTTCACTGAGAGATGACACAGAAAGTGAAGAATGTTGACACAGAAAGTGAAGAATGTTGACACAGAAAGTGAAGAATGTTGACACAGAAAGTGAAGAATGTTGACACAGAAAGTGAAGAATGTTAACACAGAAAGTGAATAATTTTGACACAGAAAGTGACAAAAGTTGACAAATTAGGTTTCAGTGTTCACTATAGTATGTTAAAATATTTATTGTAAAACATTTTGTTTGAATGTGGAATTCTCATCCTTTAGTGTTGAAAAATCAATTATCTTCCAATGTTGTTTTTTTTCAAATGTGTGTGAGCATAAATATAATAGAAGTTGCATATCAAAGGCTATGTAAAATATAAAAATCAGTCGGGAAATTAAAATTAAGCCTAAAGTGTCAACATAAATAGGGTATAAAAGGGTATTTGTGGTGTGTTACAATATGAAAAGTTGTGACTGCAATCACATTTTTTTTCTTTCATGCGAGAACGTTTTATCCTTCAACGGCTTTAAATAATTTTTTCACAAAATCTGATCGACTTTATCAGAGCGTCTTTTTTTAAAAAAGTATTAAAATATCGTTAAATTATGACAAGCATTTGAATCATAAAAATAACACGTAGTTAAGTTACATCTGACACAGACCTACCTGCGGCATAAGTTACATCTGACACAGACCTACCTGCAGCATAAGCTACATCTGACACAGACCTACCTGCGGCATAAGTTACATCTGACACGGACCTACCTGCGGCATAATTTACATCTGACACAGACCTACCTGCAGCATAAGCTACATCTGACACAGACCTACCTGCAGGGATTCTCACATCTACAATCCAGCTCCTTGGTGATATATTGTCTCAGTGTGGCCAGCATACATCTCAGTTCTGTAAGTTCAAGGAAGAGCAGAAAGGCCACGTATGAGAAGCAGCCACAGGGACTACTAACACGATCATATGTTTGGACCATACTTCCACGGCAATATGACAGTGATAGTTGTGTTTTTTTATCTGCTTCCTCCAGTAAATCAAGTTGAACTATTCATTGACTTTAGCTGAAACTATTTTTTTAATTACGAAGAGTGGTGGGTCGTATTTATAATTTTTAGAATCGAATACTTTTATAAAGAATGATTTTTTTAAAATAAAATTTTTACTCAATTGTTTAGAATAAATTTCCCGAATCTTCCCGATTCTTGTCATATAAAAAAAGGCTTGAAATCTGAACTTTCAAAGACTGTAACCAATAGCAATAGAAGCACTGACGCCAATAGACGCGCTGACGCCAATAGATGCACTGACGCCAATAGACGCACCGACGCCAATAGACGCACCGATGCCAATAGACGCACTGACGCCAATAGACGCACCACACCAATAGATGCACTGACGCCAATAGACGCACTGACGGCAATTAGGATTTGGCCTCCATCAAATTCCTGATATAAATCCAAACCAAAAACAACGTGCCATGTATACATTTATCAACTAAGATCCAGTGCTACAATTGACACTATTTTTTTTAGAAATCACTTTCATGAAATTGAAACGATCTTTAGTGTTGTCTGAACGCATGGAAGTTAACGACGATTGTGTGTTAAAACTGACTCCACATCTTTTAGAGTTTGTGTGATCCTTTTGGAGTCTCGTATGGGTTACCATCCACAGATGAATTTTTAGATTGGGTAATATTTTATATAACGAATGTGTATGAGTTTAATGGGGCGCAATTTTGGGAGCTTGAGGCAGATCACATTTTGTGATACAAAGAACTTGAGAACCGCTGGCTAAAATTAATCTGACGGAACGTGACGTTTGAAGAGCCACGTTTTTAATGATCTTCAATTTCTGTCTCATATTTCTAGCTTGGGTTATTCCCCAGTTTATTTATACTCCAACCTTTCTCTGTGGAGCAGGCGTGTCCCAAGTCCTTGTTGTACAGTCTGTGCGTCTCCTCGTCTTGGCTGTCGTGGCAACCACAGTTTTGCATTATCAGAGTCTGTTCACACATGTGTTGGCAAGTCTGAAGACGGAAAATAATTTTATATAGAAAAGAATTTCACCAAACAAGTTTAGTTTATTTTAAATAAAAACAACCCGTAAAAAACCAAGTTTTTGACTATAAATCCTTTACGTATGAGACGTAACTAAAAGAATGTTCATTATAACACGCAGCGCAAGACCATCCAAAAATACAAAATTGCAGTTATGTCGTAAAACCTGTTTAATATAATGCGCACCGATCAGGAATAGGTTTATAAAAAGTGTTGTCAGTAAAATACGCACCTTATTGCGCGACAGAAAGGTTGTTCAATATAATACGCACCGCGACGCTCTATCTCAAAAATAGCATGATACATAGGAATAAATAAAATAATCTAAAAAATCAATAATTTAATTACGGTACATGCGATCGATCTGAAATTTTGATACATTGTTTTTATCATCGGTACGAAACTGCCTGCAAAATTTCAGCTCGCTATCTTGCGAGCAAGTGGGTTAAAAATCTATCAAAAGTTTTGGCGACAAGCAAGCAAGCAAGGTCGGTCGGTCGGCCGCAGACACCACGAGTTAATATAAAGGATTTAAAAAAAAACAACCCGTAAAAAACCAAGTTTTTGACTATAAATCCTTTACGTATGAGACGTAACTAAAAGAATGTTCATTATAACACGCAGCGCAAGACCATCCAAAAATACAAAATTGCAGTTGTGTCGTAAAACGTGTTTACTATAATGCGCACCGATCAGGAATAGGTTTATAAAAAGTGTTGTCAGTAAAATACGCACCTTATTGCGCGACAGAAAGGTTGTTCAATATAATACGCACCGCGACGCTCTATCTCAAAAATAGCATGATACATAGGAATAAATAAAATAATCTAAAAATCAATAATTTAATTACGGTACATGCGATCGATCTGAAATTTTGATACATTGTTTTTATCATCGGTACGAAACTGCCTGCAAAATTTCAGCTCGCTATCTTGCGAGCAAGTGGGTTAAAAATCGATCAAAAGTTTTGGCGACAAGCAAGCAAGCAAGGTCGGTCGGTCGGCCGCAGACACCACGAGTTAATATAAAGGATTTTAAAAAAAACAACCCGTAAAAAACCAAGTTTTTGACTATAAATCCTTTACGTATGAGACGTAACTAAAAAGAATGTTCATTATAACACGCAGCGCAAGACCATCCAAAAATACAAAATTGCAGTTGTGTCGTAAAACGTGTTTACTATAATGCGCACCGATCAGGAATAGGTTTATAAAAAGTGTTGTCAGTAAAATACGCACCTTATTGCGCGACAGAAAGGTTGTTCAATATAATACGCACCGCGACGCTCTATCTCAAAAAATAGCATGATACATAGGAATAAATAAAATAATCTAAAAAATCAATAATTTAATTACAGTACATGCGATCGATCTGAAATTTTGATACATTGTTTTTATCATCGGTACGAAACTGCCTGCAAAATTTCAGCTCGCTATCTTGCGAGCAAGTGGGTTAAAAATCGATCAAAAGTTTTGGCGACAAGCAAGCAAGCAAGCAAGGTCCGCCGCAGACACCACGAGTTAATATAAAGGATTTAATAAGAAAAACCCGTAAAAAACCAAGTTTTTGACTATAAATCCTTTATGTACGAGAAGTAATTAAAAGAATGTTCATTATAATACGCAGCGCCAGACCATCCAGAAATACAAAATTGCAGTTGTGTCGTAAAACATGTTTAATATAATGCGCACCGATCAGGAATATGTTTATAAAAAGAGCTGTCAATAAAATACGCACCTTATTGCGCGACAGAAAGGTTGTTCAATATAATACGCACCGCGACGCTCTATCTCAAAAAATAGCATGATACATAGGAATAAATAAAATAATCTAAAAAATCAATAATTTAATTACGGTACATGCGATCGATCTGAAATTTTGATACATTGTTTTTATCATCGGTACGAAACTGCCTGCAAAATTTCAGCTCGCTATCTTGCGAGCAAGTGGGTTAAAAATCGATCAAAAGTTTTGGCGACAAGCAAGCAAGGTGGGTCGGTCGGCCGCAGACACCACGAGTTAATATAAAGGATTTAATAAGAAAAACCCGTAAAAAACCAAGTTTTTGACTATAAATCCTTAATGTACGAGAAGTAACTAAAAGAATGTTCATTATAATACGCAGCGCCAGACCATCCAGAAATACAAAATTGAAGTTGTGTCGTAAAACATGTTTAATATAATACGCACCGATCAGGAATATGTTTATAAAAAGAGCTGTCAATAAAATACGCACCTTATTGCGCGACAGAAAGGTTGTTCAATATAATACGCACCGCGACGCTCTATCTAAAAAAATAGCATGATACATAGGAATAAAAAAAATAATCTAAAAAATCAATAATTTAATTACGGTACATGCGATCGATCTGAAATTTTGATACATTGTTTTTATCATCGGTACGAAACTGCCTGCAAAATTTCAGCTCGCTATCTTGCGAGCAAGTGGGTTAAAAATCGATCAAAAGTTTTGGCGACAAGCAAGCAAGCAAGCAAGCAAGCAAGGTCCGCCGCAGACACCACGAGTTAATATAAAGGATTTAAAAACAACAACATTTATTTGCGTTTCCAATGAGTTTTATATTCTGACATTTAACCCGAAACACTCATGATAAGGCGGGATTTGGGGGGGGGGTGGCTAAGCAAGCCCTACGATATTAACTCTAACTTTGTTGTGATTAGCTATAGTTGAGTCTAAACAAATATGTCGATTGGGGAGCAGAGTTCAAAATAAAATGTTTAATGTTGTGTTGGGGAAGGCGTCGTGAATTGTCTCATTCAAAATGATCCCAGTCAATGCCGCCCAGTCAATGACATGTTGGTACATTATTTCTAACTAGCGTATCACCCGCCAAAATTGACGGAAGTTTTCAGCTGAAATATATTTATTTTATAAAAAATGCTCTTTTTTACGGCGCCTACGGCGCCGACCTTTTTCAAAAGCCCAACTAACTTGTCCTTGTTTCATAAATACGGAATATTAAACTTTCTGAAATGTACACAAAGTATTTTATAATAGGGGTTGCAGGGCGCCTGCGGCGCCCCTTTTATTAATTTTTTTTTATAATTAACCATCATCAAATTCTCTTTTTACATTGATCCCTTTTCCAAAATTAAAATATCAGCGAAAACAATGACGTCATATATTTTTTTTTACAGCGCGTCTTTAATTTGCACACCTTTTGATGCATTGGTGCAGTAATTTGGTTTTCCCTGCTTTCTAAAATTAGTAGCGTCAGGACTGACTGACAGACACTACTTGCGTGACAATTGCAAATTATATTGTTTAATTACATTCCATTTTCACTTATTCAATCCGTATGATTGACTCGTAGATGATTCACGTCATCAAATTCTGAAAACGTCACGTGGTCTCTGTGGTGCGACCAATGACAAGACTCACCCGCCTCGTGTAGACGGTACCGTAGCGCCTCAAGAACTCAGCTCCATCGTTACAGGTGCCATACGGCCTGCCAAGTCTTGATATACGTAACTGTGGAACAATGAGAATGTTGATGTACGTAACTGTGGAACAATGAGAATGTTGATATACGTAAACTGTGGAACAATGAGAATGTTGATATACGTAACTGTGGAACAATGAGAATGTTGATATACGTAAACATGGAACAATGAGAATGTTGATATACGTAACTGTGGAACAATGAGAATGTTGATATACGTAAACATGGAACAATGAGAATTTTGATGTACGTAAACATGGAACAATGAGAATGTTGATGTAAAAAAACATAAAGATTTAAAACAATGTTTAGTTTGTTAGCTTATAACAACAATTGCGAATGAGAAATAATAAAAGTTAAATCTCTGAAAGACAAAAACCAATTAGTACAACGCCAATATTTCAAAAATAAAAAAAGACAAAACGGTAAAAAAAAGTAGACATCACCCAAAACTTATAAACAAGTTAAAAATCAACTTAAAATAAATGTCGCATAAAGGAATTCGTAACAAGACATTAATTGACTCATTAAAAACCCAATTACCGTCACGAGTAGACAAATCACTCCCCCCACCCCTACTTAGGTCAAAAACCCCACTCAACCGTCCATAACTCTCTGAGCTAAAAAATTCACCCCTACCACTTAATACAGCCTCCCCCCCACCCCCCCAAAAAGCCCCAACACCCCGACACCGAACCCCACCCCGATAACCCATACCACACAACACTCAACCCCACATACCCCAAAACCCCTCCCACCTAAAACCATACACCACCCCACAAATACCAACCCCCAACATACCTCACACTAAATAACCCCCCCCCCCATACCAATCTCAACCCCCCTAACAGCCAGCTACAATAAACCCAACGCCCCCAACACCCACACCCACAACACCACCACTCCCACATGAAAAACCCCCCCCACCAACACTCCATCACCACTACCACCCCCACTCTCCAACTGTCCCCCCACCTACCCACCCCGACCCAAACCCCCACCAGTCACTCCAAGAATGAAACTCCTCCCAAGTCACCACCTCAATCCCACACTCTCATCATATCCCACCTCCCCACCCCACCCCCCCAGTCAAACACCCCGAACCCCATCTACTCCAGTCCCCAACACCCACCGCCCATCCCCACACACCCCACAATCAACCCCATTCCAACCCCCTTACCACCAAAACCCACAACGAACACACCCCCAAAATTCATCATATATTCTCATAACATGTACAACAAAACCAACAACCACCTAAAAACCCCCCCCGCCCACCCAATAATACACAACACATACAAACACCCCCCTACGCCCTCACAAACAACACGCACTTACCCACACCTTAAACACCCACTAACAACTCAAAACACCAAAACCCCCATCAACACTCCCCCACCCCCACACCGAAAAAGCACCACATAACCCATCCAAAAAACCCCACCGCGATCCACCCCACTCCACCCCCACAACCTACACCCAACACCCACAACCAATCCACCCCCCAACCCCCCCCCCAAAAAAACCACCCCATACCCTCCTACAAAGCATCCGACCCAACAACACACAAACCCATCTCCACAACACACACCCCACAAAGCCCACACACACACACACCACAACCCCCGCTCCCGCTCCAAACACCATCACCCACCACACCACATCCCGCACCCAAACCCATACAACAACTACACATCTCCAACAACACAAACCAGATCACAGCACCCACGGCCACACCACCTCCACCAAACACACAGCCCCAACAACAACCCACCCAACCACCCAACCAAACACCACACTCAACACAACACATCACACACCCGCACAACGACACTCACTCGCACGCCCTCCCTCCAACTAACAACATATCGCCCACACCATCTCCCCACCCCCACAACGACCCCAACAAACACCCGCCACACCCCACAAAACAGACTACTCACACAGACAACACCTCCTACCCAACATCCTCCACACATCCGCACGACACCAGCGCACTTGTCCTCTCAACACCACCAACACAACTCACACCCTACACTAACATCCACCACACAACACCCCACTATCTCACCCACCCACCAACCCCAACAACAAAACCCACCAACACCCACACCCCAACCCACCCATACACACATACCACCCACACCTACCCCAACACACACAACCGCACGCCTACCCCAAACACAACGCACACCCCACACCACTCACGTACAAATCACCCCAACACCCACCACCACCACTACCTACCACGCAATGAGACGACACCACCCCACACCCGCACCCAAACAACACCCACCTGACATCATCATCCCCTCCTCAGTCATCAATCCACCGCGATCCTTCTCACCAACTCACCCACAACACACCCACACCCACGTCACACCGTCGCCCCAAAACCCAAAAACCCCCCCCCCACACATGTAACAATAAAACCCAACCATTAAACACGACCATCCACCCGACTACCCAAAAGCGTCGACACAACCGTCAGCTACATACAGATAGCAGGGTTCGTCTATAACAAATACATACCCAAACCTAAAAAAACACACAAACACATTATCTTAATAGTTAATACACTGTAACCCACGCAGAGAACACCCACCAACCCCCAATCCACATTAAAACCCACACCTCCGTGTCTCCCCGAACACCACCCAAATAACAGCTACCCCACCCAACCCCCCCGCCCACCCCACTCCCCTACCACCCACACCCACACCCAGTACTACACAAACCCCCCCCACCCTAAACCCTCACCAATAACGCATAATTTTGAACAATTGAACCCATCCCACCTAACACCAATTCCAAAACACCAACCTTTCATACACCACCCGATCACCAAAATGAAAGAACCTCCAATCAACAAACACACTCCACCAAGCGACCAACACAAACACACACCACACCACCAAACCACCCACCACCTCACCCCCACACACAACCCACACCCCAACCCACCCCCAACACCCCACAACCCCCACACACAAACCCAACCCCAACCCACCACACACAACCCCCACAACCCACAACCACACACAACCCCCACCAACACCAACTAAAACCACCCAACAAACACCAACCCCCACCCACCACACCACACCCCCCACAACCCACCCACCCCACCCACACACCCCCCACAACCCCCCCACGCCCCCCACACAACACCACACCCACCACCCCCACCCACACCACCACACACACACCCCCACCAACCAACAAACCACCACCCCACCCACATACACCCCACCCACCACACCACCCCCCACACACCACCCCACCACCAACCACCCCCACCCCACCCCCCCACACCCCCCACCCCCAAACACCCCACAACACACAACACCCACACCACACAACAAACCCAAACTACCACACCCACATCACCCAAACCCCACGACACACACCCACACCCACACCCCACCCCCACCCCACACCCATACAACCCACACCCCACCCACCGCCCACACCCCACAACCCCACACCACAACACCCCATCCAACCCCCACCCCCAACCCCACCACCCCAACCAACACACCACCAACACAACCCCCCACACACACCACACCCAGATACCCCACCTCCCAACACAAAAACAAACCCCCGCACCAAACCAACACCAACCAACACACACACACACCACTGCATACTACCCCGCCCATATAATACCAACAGAGGCACCTCAGTCCACTCCCCCCAACTACCTAAGCCCTACTCCCCCCGACGACCACATTAACGAATGTAACCACCCCTGTGTACCATAACACCACCACCACACAAAAACACCTTGACGCCCCACCCCACACCCTCCCCCCCCACAACCAACAACCCAGCCATACCTCCCCCCCTCACCGCGATCCCAGCGTCCCACACCTCCCCCAATCCCTACTGACACAAAATCCGCCCTGTACCACCCCCCCACACCAACCCACACCCCCCCAACCAACCCCAATACATGACAGTATAACCCACCCACAGAAAGACCCACACCCCCTAACCCTCACCTACCCTACAGCACGGCAATAATCCCACCCCGCGACCAGAAATCCACCCCCAACGCCCCCCCACCCCCCAGATCAAACAACCCCTCAACCCACCACAAACCCCACCACCGCCGAACCCCTAAAAACAACCCCAAACATAATCAAAAGAAGACCACACCAACCCCCCACCATACTAATCATCCCCACGTATCCCCACCACTCCACTCCTTGTATAGCTACCACATCATCCCACCACTGACCCAAACCAACACCATCCCCCACCACACCAACAGAAGTCATAACACACCCCACCCCCCCCACCCCCCCAACACCAGAGTCGACCACCAACAACCACCAACGGACCACCAAACAAAATCCACGCCCCACCGTCCCCACCAAGAACACACCAACGCCAAACCAAACCCACGCACCCCCCCCCCCCCACACATCCCCTCCACCACAAGCAAACACACCATACCTACCACACCTCACCATCAATCCGCCCCCCCCCCCACCGTTCCCAGACCCCAGAGCCAACACACAAGAACTCACCACGATAATCCCCCAAAACACAAACTACATACCAACAACCGTCTTCCCCTACTACCTCCACAGCCAAACAACACAACCCGACCCTGCACGCTCCTCATCCCCTCCTCCCCGAAAACGCAGTTCCCCCCACCCACCCCATACCCACACAATAAACTCCCTACCAATAACTCCCCCAAACTCCCCCCAATCAGTCCCCGTTCCACCCACCGGACCCACCCAACACATCCACCCCCACACCCTAAGTACGACCCTCCACCCAACCACCCAAACTACTTACAACAACCACGTCTAACGAGCACGGATAAACCACCATCTACCCCCACCACCCCCCAACCACTCGACCCCTAAACACCCTAATACAACTCCTCCCTATAAAATATATCACCCATCATACACCAACCCGCTCCAACATATTGAACCAAACTAACACCCCAACACACACAACCCTTCACTCAACCCAGAACACACCTCACCCCTCGCACACACAACCCGACGCCGCATACACACCTACGCAACGCCCACACACAGCCACCACAACACACACACGCAACATACACCACCCCGCAACCGCACACGACCCTCCACGCCGAACCCACACACAACACCCATACATACAACCAGCACAACAGACACCAATACTCACACCCCAGACCCCACCACCAAACACTCACACACACACACACAGCCACCAAACAGACAACGCCCACACCTACCACCCGCACACAACGACCTACAACAGACCCGACAGACACACTATACACCTGCGCTCAACTACGACAACAACACGAATACGACTCCCACGAACTCACTATACCCACACACAACAGCAACACACAACACACACAGACCCCCCACCCCGCCCCGCAAAATACAAACCACCCGACCCCTCACCCCAAACAAGCACATTTCACCCACAACCAACACCGACTCATCTCCGCAACCCCGACGCACATCGACCCTCTCCACACCAACGCACAACTCACACTTCCCACTAACACACGCCCAGCAGACATTCCTCTCCTATCAACCCCATGACAACACACAACTCTCCACACACCGCGCTCTTGCCCACGACCGCACCACAAACAAATAAAAAACCCACACACACAACAAACAGCCATAAACCTCTCACGACCCGCGACCACCAAAACAAACACCCGCTACCCTCCCACCACCTACCCACCGCTGACTGACCATATGAGCATCCCTTTGTCATCCCCACCAAACCCACGACCCCACTCACTACCACCCCCCCCCCCCCCCCCTCACGCCCCCCACATCACCCCCCCTCCCCTACCCTAACCGAACCCACACCACCCACCCAACCCACCCCCCCACCCACCCCAAACACACCAACATAACCCCACCCCACCCCCCGCCCCCCCGCACTACCCTCCCCACATCCCACATCATCCCCCAGCCACGTCACGACCCCACCCGCAGCATTAATACAAAACCAACATTAATCTAACCAAACCACCCCATAACCCCCCCATAAAATAAAAAACATCCCCCCCACCCACCCGCCACTACTCAAACCCCAGCAACCACCCCCTCCATCTACAAACCCCCCACCCACACACCCCACCACCCCACCCTCCCAACCGGTGTATCCTTCCACTCCGCGAACCCCAGTTGACAACCCCCCCAAGCTAAACAAAATGCAATTTCTCATCTCCCCCACTACAGACAACACAACCATACCCCCCCAACCACACCCCAACCCTACCCCACGAACCCGCCCCTCCCACCAACGTCGACCCCGCCCCCACCTTCTCACCACTACCCCCCGCACAACATTAGTCACCCCACACCCTATACAATGAAGAAAACCCCTCCACCCCACCCACCACATACCCCCACCCAATCACCCCCAAATCCCCACACCACCTTAAAACTTCCAACCCCACGAACACCGAACGACCCATAACGAAAATACAAACTACACCCCTCCACACATCTTCAACACTTACCCCCCACCCTTCCCCCCAACCCCACCACAACTCCCTGAAAAATCCACTACCAACCTTCCCCAAACCTCCGTTCCAACCACTCCCCCCCATCACACCACATCACCCCCCCATGTAACTCCACTGCTAACCTCTGCCCTATAACGCGCATATACCACACACCCCCTAAATTCACCCCTACACTACCCCCGGGTAACCGTGCACACCCCCCCCACAAACAAACACCCACCACCCCACAAATCCCCAGACCCACCTCACCCCCCCCAAAACTACCCATCCCATCCAATAATCAACTAAGCACCCCCCACCCCTCCCGCCTAAACCCCCCTAACCCAAAACACCAAACCCCCTCCCCAACACCCCCAGCGAGCCCCAAACCCAACCCCCCCCCCACATCCTTCCACACGACCGCACCCACCACCCCACAACCCGACCACCCCCACAAGCAACCCCACGTACGACCTACCTACCCACATATCCACACCACCCCCGACGAGAACCTATGCCCCCTAAACCTGACCACCCCCATATACACCCAAAACACCACTAAATCTACAACTACACAAGACCCACACAATACACCACCTCAATTTCGCCCACTGCCAACCAACACACCCCACCTACAACACAACACCCCAATCAAAACCAAGCCCATGCCATACCCCAAACAGACCAGACCAACCCTCCCACTCCCACACAAAAGAGCAAGCCCACCCCCAAACCCACATATTAAACCACATCAACAAATTAGCGCCCAAGTCGAACGCTCCCTCCAAACCCCCACGCGCCCCCCGGCAAGACCCTCATCCACCCCCCCTCCCTTACCCCCAAATAAAGAGAAAAAAATTTTACAATCCGCACGTAGACCCCAGCTATCCTAACACAGATCCCACTACAACACAGACCTCCTCAGTGACGCCACCGTGCACCCAACCCCCACCTACCCGATCCCACCCCCCCCACTAGACGCGCCCCCCCCCACAAGCAAACAGCTCAACCAACAGCAGCCCCGCCAACCCCACCACCTCGAACTCAGTAACAAACATCCCCCGCCAGCCTATACCACCATGTAACCCCTTTCTCACCGACACCACTCTCCAACCGCACCCCGTAAACCCTCACACCAAACCAATCTACCCCCCACCAATAATTACACCCCCCACCCCAAAACACCGACCACAACCCACCAACACCCCCAACACAATACCACGCCCTCCTACCCCAACCACCTCCACCCAAACCAACCCCCCACCACCCACCATAACCCCCATCCTACCTCCCTACCCCATGGACCCAAAACACAAGACACCCATCAACCCACCCCCCACCCCAAACCCTCCCCGATACCCCTCCCTCTACCCCCCAATACCGTCCTCACCCACGTAAACTACAGCTAAACACCCCACACAACCCCCCCCACAGACCCGAAACCCAACCAACCACACCCGACTAACCACAGCCCCCCTGCACAAAACACATCCACTACTACTCCCCACTCTAAGCCTTACTCCACCCCCCGCCGAACCACCCCATTTCCGACCTACGCACAAAACACAAATCTCCAAAAATATGAGCAATCACGCCGAAATTTCCACCCCCCCGAAGAAAACCAATCCCATCCACTCACATAAAACACGAAAATAAAATACTCCCCCACAACCCCACCAGCCACTACCCCCACACCCAAACCCGCCCCACCAATCCACCCGCAAGAAACCTACCCCCGCTCCCCACCCCCACCCACCCCGCCACCCGACCCACCAAACCCAATCTCCACCACCTAAAAACCAGACACAATACGACTGACGGTACCCCACCCCCCACCCCCTCAGCAAAAATACAACAATAAGAACTTCTAAAATACTATAAGCCACCCTTATGCCAAACCCAACTATCGCCCCCCCTACTCCACTACCAACTAACCCTATCTCCCTGACCCCTTAAACAGCAGACCTCCCCCCCCCCATCCCTATTACTCCCATCGTATCAAAAAAATAAAATTGTAGTTAATTATGCCATCAGACCCCACACGTCACCACCCCCCAACTCCTATTCATCTATACCACCATGAACATCCCATTTACCCCCACCCGATACCCCCGCGACATACCCCATAAACATCACCCCCCGCGAATCATACAAGAACCAACCCCAACCAACACTCGCCATGAACCATCTCAAACCGCCCACCCCCGCAACTCCCCCTACCCAAATCCCCCCAACCCCCCCTTTACCTTGACACCACCACCCCCCCCCCCCCCCGCGAATCAACACCCCCCACACCCCCCATAACTACTCCCTACACACGCCACCTTCACATACCCTCACCCGAACAAAAACCTACTCTCCAAAGCGTACAACCCCAGACTACCTCCATCCCCCATCACTCGAGCCGCCGCATTCACCCAACACCACCCCCACTACCCCACATCCTCCAAAAAAATCCCCCCCCAAAACGCACTCACACCCCTACCAACCCCGCACTACGCCAGCTACGGAGTAACTCAAAAACCGTCTGAGCAATCCATAACCCCCACCCCCCCAACCTACCCCCACCTACCGGCCCCACCAACTCCTTACCCACCCCCAGCTCAACCCCCATGACACACCGATACAAAAACCGACACCCACCCCACTCCCCCCCCAATGGAAACTACCCACCCACTAACCGTCAACCTTCCCTCACCATCCCCCGCCCATGAGAAACACAACCCAGACCCCTATACCCCCTAAGCAACTTCCACGCCACCACACCACGACCCCACCCCAATCCCCCCCTAACAGCCCCCCCCCCACAAAAACACGACCAAGCCAACCCCCCTGCTAAACACAATCTTCAACCACCCCCCAACCACATCTCCCCCCCCCCACCCACACCCACCCCCCCAGTCACCCCACCCCTCACCCACCCCCCATACCAACATCTATAGATAACTAGCAATATATTAACACCACACCCCCCATCCACGCGTTCAACCCCAAACCCAAAACCATTAAACCCTCCCCACCCCCCCCTCTTCAACCCCACCACAACCCAAACTAAAACATTCATACCAAAAAGAAGACACCCCCTGACCCCAACCAACCCAACCGACTACAACCCCCCAAAACCAAATCGAGACAAATCCCCAAAAAAACCAGAAGACTATCCATACACGACAAAACGAACCCAACCCAACACCCCACAACAACTAAACCAAATAAACCTAAATCTCCGCAACACCCAAACTCCAACTAGACCAACTCTAAACACACAACCACATCCACCATGCTAACACATACCACCGCCCCACCCCCCAACGTCCTAACTAAAACCAATAGAATATCCTACTCCACCCCATAACCAAAACCCCATAACCCACCCCCTCCAGGACCCCCCCACCAATACTATAATAGCGACAATAGTAAAAACCCAACACCATCTATACACAAATAACACCCGCCCGAAGCAGCCCTGTGATAACGCACCGATTAAGTGCTCATAGACTCCCACACTAACAATCCCAATAACCCCAGACAGTATGAGCATCGATATAACCCATATAATATTTACTACACAGTACCCTCAGGGTAAAACAACCAAAAATATAATAAAACTCGATCCTCACCTTTATCAACCCCCCCTCATTTCCTCCCCGATACTCCGCAGGACACACTCTGCCATGGACCCACCTAATTTACACCATCCCGTATAACCCCTTACCAACCTCACCCACCCTCGCCACCCGTACATACCGCCCCACCCCCTTACCACCACCCCCCGCCCGAGCCCCTACCCAGTACGCCCCCCCACTACCTCTCCCCCCCCCCCGCCCTTGACCACCTCCCCGCAACCCCAGCATCACAACCATCCCCCACCTCGCCCACCCACACCACCCAGCCCATACCGTCCCCTAAACCCCCACACCCCCACTGAATCATCCCCCACCGCTCTTCCCTAAACATCCCCCCCACAGAGCGACCACCCGCCCCACACATACCCCCCCCAACCCCACAACACATTCCTGATACCACCCACCCCAACTAGCAGACGTGAAAGGCTACTCACACCCTACCCCTCCCCCCCGTACAAAAGCCACAACACCCCCACATATCCAACCTCTCCGACCATAAAAAATCCACCCCCATCCCCCCCCCATCTAACACCCCCACCCCCCGCCCCACCCCTGTACTGAGACTCCCCACGCGCACAACCCACCACCCCCCACAACCCGTACACCCCCTAAACCCTCACCCCCCATCACTCACACTACCACAACATATAAACAACATCCCAAACTCTTAATACTATAAATAAACTCACATTAATAATTGACCACACACATCTAAATACACCCATCCCCAATAACCCTCCCCCCCATCCTACGTCACCACACACCAAGCAACTACACGTCCCCCCCAACAGCCCTAATCCCCCCTATATCCGTCCACAAACCCCCGCGCAACCCCCAACACCCACACCGCCCACCAAACCCCACATAACACATGAATCCCCCTCCTCCTCCTTCCCCAATATCACGCTCATCACGCCTACTTCAAAACCCCGCTGAACGCTAGCACGTGTAAACCCCACACCCCCGCATCCTAAGACTCTCACCTCCCATCCCCCCAGCTTACACTCCGACCAACCTAAACCAAACGTAATAAAGCCTCACACATCCTCCTGCCCCCCAACCACCCTATTTCTCTCAACCCACATATTTATCCCATTCCATTCTGTCCCCAAACTGTTACCACGCAACACACCTACCCCTCCCTCCACAAACCACCAACACCAACTACTCAAACATACATCACCTGACCCCTTACCACACACCCCTCCAACCTATATATCATAAAACCCACCAAAACCTAAAGCCCCCTCTCAACAACCAGACAAGCGCACCACACTCAGCCCTTATTACCCCCCACCTACCTTCCCCTCCCATACTATACAACAAAACGCCACTCTCCCACAATACCCCACCACCACCACCCACTTGTGTACTAACCGATAAAAACACACCGCGCCCGCCCGCCCTGACCACCCCACTCCTCACCAACCCCCCACTTGTAGAAACCAAAAGCGTACCCGGAACCCTAACTCCGCAAACTTTAATCCTCCGACAGAGCCCCTTAGCGCTAAATCGTGGTCCATCACCACTAACCACCAACTCTCGGCTGACAACACAAAACCACATCTCCAATCCCCCGGTGTGTGTAGCCACCCTCAAACACACCCCCCCCCCCCTAGAACTACTCAGTACATGTAACATAAACAAAAACATACATACACAAAAAACAAATGATCCACCCTACGCCTACCATAAACCTATTACCAACAAATATCAACACGTTTACCCCTTCACTACCTGATACCAACACCCCGAACCCTACCTGATCAGCATATACTTCTTTTATCAAAGACTCACCACACCCAACCGCAGCGCGGACACAAACCCCCCTGCAAAACACGATCCAACGACCCCCAACCCCGGCACCAAATCAGTCCGCGTCCGACACCCCCCCACCCCCTGGACTAACACACACAATCAGCAACAAACCATCGACCTCATAATATACATCCACCCCCAACCGTCACTAAGACCTCACCCCCCCAATTCGCAACACCGCCTCCCCCCCCCCCCCCCCCCCAAAACTCTCCTCCCCCTCAACCCCCACTAGCCATGTACGCCCCCCTCCCACACCCAACCAACAAAACCTCGAAACCCCTCTACCCTACCACTCCCAACCCTCGTACCACCCACCACCTATCTATCCCAACCTGTTCCACTCCCCC
>CALYLW010002725.1:0-32747 GCA_944989445.1 Ampullaceana balthica | reverse complement strand
CTGAGGATAATTTTAGCATTACTTTGTTAGGGTGGCTGATAAGGCTGATTGCTCTATAATTATTGTATTGTTTCGTATTGTAATATGGGCATTATATTAAGGGTATTGTAATAAGGGTATTGTAATATGTATATTGTAATATGGATATTGTAATATGGGTATTGTAATATGGATAATATAAAAAGATGATTACATGACACCACGAGGAAGAACGCATCCATGTTTTGCTTTGAAGTTGAGAATATATTAAAATTTACTTTAACCTATGACTACTTCATTGCAATGATATATATCAACATAAATAATTTGCAATTTATGTCACATCTGTCTGTCCGTGACGCTACTAATTTTAGAAAGCAGCGCACCAAATTACTGCACCAAAAATAACTCCTTTCAAACGTTCCACATAAAATTGTGCAATATGAAAATAAATTAATAAAATAAAAAAATATATAAAAAAATAAAAGTTCTGTATTACATCACTTTTTATTCTGATGTGTATTTTTTGCAAAATTAATTTATTTTTGCTGAAATGTATTCATTTTGAAAACTTCCGTCAGTTTGACGGGTAATACACTAGTATAATTATAATATAACCACGACATACTTTCATTGTAGGAAATAAAGTCAAAGCAACAACAAAATACGTATCAAATAAAATCACAGTTTTAAAAAAATATATTAAAAAAGTCCACAAAAAAGACACCGAAAACAGGTCAAAAGAACAAAATCACAGAAAGGAAAAAAAAACAACTTAAAAAGTCAAACACAAAACAAAAAATTAACAATAAATTTTATATATTTACGTATAAATGAAATAGACGTCTGTTGGTTAATTTTATTAAATCCCTTATATTATATTAACTTCGAAATATTGTCTCTCTGACTCTCGTCATCTCTTCGTCCGTAGGTCTGGCGGAAAAAACAAAAGTAAAAAATGACACACTTCCCGTGATGCTATCGAGCTGAAATTTTGCACGTAGACTCGTGTCACCTAACAATGCATCGTACCAAAATTTCAGATCGATCGAATGTACCGTAATTAAATTAATGCATTTTAGTTTATCTCTATGTAACTCTCTGTAATTCAATGACGCCGTTTGCTATTGTTCAATAATGGTTTTAGCTATTCCCATTCATTGGATTTCTTGATTTTTTACTGTGATTTTTTACTGTGATTTTTTTACTGTGTCTTTCTTGTCGCTCACCCAATCAGGGCCGGCTTCAGGCATAGGCAAACTAAGCAGCCGCCTAGGGCCTCCGATTCCCTCAGGCCGGCCCTGAACTAATCTTTCTATTAGATGGACATGACTTATCTCAAAACTCAAAATTAAACCAAATATTCTTCGCAAGTTCAGCCAGGCACAGCACAAATGGGGTGGGGGGCGGTGTGGTGTGGAGAGAGTGAAACAATGAGAAAACTCACACGTGTGACACGTTAGTAATAAAATTACGAAATAAGAATGAATTTAACTATCAATTAATTCCGGCAATGGCACAAAATTTAACGTCTCATCGTCTTTTTCTTTTCTTAATTCTTCCTATATTTAGTACACAATAGCTGCTCTGTTTAAAAGTTCGTGTCTAAAAATAATTACAAAGAAGACAAAACTACGCCATAATCATAAAGACCTTTACCTTGATGTGTCACTCATTGATTTAACTAGAACTAGAGCAGACGTATCAACACGATACTTCCACTTCCAGAAATCGACGTCAAGCCCCAAAAGTAGTACGGTGACGTGCTGCACTTGTTCTATGGCAATGACGTCATCAGATTATGATTAATAAGTCGTAGCCTCGTGCACTCCTTGCGACGGGTTCTTCAAAATTAGAATTTCTAAGTCAAAAATTTCTTTTAGTCAATGACAAGATATGTTAGTAATGTAGATCCGACAATATCATTTTAAAAACAGTTCTGGGCCTTACATTAAAATAATAAAATAAAATAAGAAAATCAGCCGTCTGCTCCCATAGTGGCGGTCTTCGTTTCACAATAATTTTTATTTCAAAAGAAATATTAATGCTGAAGGTAACTCGGACAAATTTTGTTTTGCTAATTCTTCCAAAGTTTTATTTACTTTTATGGGTTCATTGTTTGATGCTGTATGGGGTCAAAGTCAAAGGTCAAATGTTTGTCCAACGTTTCGTCCTGGGAACTGCTGCAAACGTGTTATGATTATACTTCTCATAGAGTTGAAATCAGTTTCATCGAACATTGCACGAGTGAGTCAAGTTTTACCGATAGTGAGAATCAAGAAATTCAAGACCGTAGCCTGTAGCCTTGACAGTAGGGTTCAAAACATAACAACTGCCCTCCACCACCACCCCCACTCAAACCAACAAATCCAAGAAATAAATAGAAATGGTTGGTGGATTAATATTGTATCTATACCTTGATCATATTGGACCATTATTATAAGACTAGCGTATCAGCCGTCAATTGGAACATTATTATAAGACTAGCGTATCACCCGTCAATTTGAACATTATTATAAGACTAGCGTATCACCCGTCAATTGGAACATTATTATAAGACTAGCGTATCACCCGTCAATTGGAACATTATTATAAGACTAGCGTATCAGCCGTCAATTGGAACATTATTATAAGACTAGCGTATCACCCGTCAAAAATGACGGAAGTTTTCAAAATAAATACACATCAGATTAAAAAATAACGTAATACAGAACTTACATTTGTTTTATTTATTTTTATTTGATTCATTTATTATCATATTGAACAATTTTATGCGGAACGTTCGAAAAGAGTTATTTTTGTGCAGTAATTTGGTGCGCAGCTTTCTAAAATTAGTAGCGTGTTACATCCACACATACATACATACATACAGACGACGGGAATTATGTATATTGATAGTACTTAAATGGAATTATTTACTCAGGATTATTTTAGGATGGGTTTATGTATATAATGTTTACATACTTGAATGTATGATTATATATACAATACATGTATATATAATGTTTACATACTTGAATGTATGATTATATATACAATATATATAATTTTTACATACTTGAATGTATGATTATATATACAATATATATAATGTTTACATACTTGAATTATTGATTATATATACAAATATAACTCATAAATGCATATATTTGTTTTCAATAAATAAAATTCCCATAAAACAGACGTTAGAAACAGGTATACAGGTATATCAATCAATCAAACAATATACCGTAACTCCAAACGCTTTGCCTGGTTCTTTACATTAATCGTTGACTTCAGTCCCTGGCATCAACTGGTACCAGACGTCATCAACTGGTACCAGACGTCATCAACTGGTACCAGACGTCATCAACTGGTACCAGACGTCATCAACTGGTACCAGACGTCATCAACTGGTACCAGACGTCATCAACTGGTACCAGACGTCATCAATGGTACCAGACGTCATCAACTGGTACCAGACGTCATCAACTGGTACCAGACGTCATCAACTGGTACCAGACGTCATCAACTGGTACCAGACGTCATCAACTGGTGCCAGACGTCATCAACTGGTGCCAGACGTCATCAACTGGTGCCAGACGTCATCAACTGGTGCCAGACGTCATCAACTGGTGCCAGACGTCATCAACTGGTGCCAGACGTCATCAACTGGTGCCAGACGTCATCAACTGGTACCAGACGTCATCAACTGGTACCAGACGTCATCAACTGGTACCAGACGTCATCAACTGGTACCAGACGTCATCAACTGACAAATGTCATGCCCATTGGTCATTGAGGTCAATTAACCACACGTTGGGGGAAGGGGGGCAACTCAGCATGAATTAGTCACGTACTGAGATAATTGGGGGGGGGGTCTGTATCAGGGAGACGTAGATTGTTAAGCAAGAAGTTTTATTGTCCCATTGCATCTGATAGAATGTACTGTAATTGTCACATTGCATTTGATAGAATGTACTGTTATTGTCACATTGCATCTGATAGAATAGAATGTACTGTTATTGTCACATTGCATTTGATAGAATGTACTGTTATTGTCACATTGCATCTGATAGAATGTACTGTTATTGTCACATTGCATTTGATAGAATGTACTGTTATTGTCACATTGCATGTGATAGAATGTACTGTTATTGTCACATTGCATTTGATAGAATGTACTGTTTTTGTCACATTGCATCTGATAGAATGTACTGTTATTGTCACATTGCATTTGATAGAATGTACTGTTATTGTCACATTGCATCTGATAGAATGTACTGTTATTGCATCCGTAGTCTATAAAACTTGGACAAACACGATGCATTCATCGGGGTTAAGACGAGGGTAGGAGACGGACGTTAAGAATAAGTTTTTGGGCCGCATGATAGTAGGGGCTGTACATAGTTTGAGAACCTTTGCTAACAACGAACCCGAGGACATCGGGCATATCTCTACAAACGTTGGTAGCTCGTTAGTTATACAGGACATAATTGAAGAGGCTGAGAAGAAAGTGGCTGTCCGCCTCTTGTGGCTGTCCGCCTCTTGTGGCTGTCCGCCTCTTTATCTTTTCAAAATTTACGAGTATATTCTATTTGTATATTACATTTGTATTAACGGTGTCGTTAACTATGCCAGCAACAATCTCTGTACCACGCCCCCAATCCATGGAGACACGTTGCCAAGGACGCCACTGCAAGTGGTGCCCACACAACAGGTGCTCTAACTCTAATGATCTCTTGATGAGTGATGAGTGATGTTATTATCACAAATATGTCAACTCTATTAGGATTTGTAGCAATGAGCGAATATGTAATGCAGTTAATTATAACAGACGGAATATACAAAATAGCTATAAGATAAGTATAAGATAATGATAGGTCTAGGTGGTGCCAGTGGCGTAGCTAGGGGGGGGCGGTGGGGGCGGTCCGCCCCGGGCGGCACTAATTTAGGGGCGGCATTTGTGGGCATTTGAAAAGTACTTCCATTTCCGACAACCTCCCTTTTTATTTTGAAGCGGGAAAACCAAGGTGAAACAAAAATATTATTTATTTTGAATCTTAAATAACGGATTTGTGCAACATTTCTTTGATTACAAAGTGGTTGTTATAACTAACGCAAACTCGTTCAAAAATTTTAAATCACTAAAAAAAGAATCGATTTGTTTGGAAAATTAAGCGGTGTACGTCACAGATGTCGCTTTTATAAGAAAACTGCATACATTACAAAAAAAAATTAATAATAATAAATAACACAACACATCACCGCTGGGCCCAATAATATGTGCTATTAATATCGCCATGATAGTTTTTGCGTGGAATTTCGACAGGCACAGAATGATGCGTTAACAATTACCTACATTGCATGGTGGTTCAAATATTGTGTTTAACTTGCAAGTGGTAATTTATATTAAAATTTCAAGCGACCTAGAAAAATTGACATCTGAAGAAGTAACTAGTAATACGAGATCAGATGCTGGAATGTTACTCAGTTCAATGGAATCTTTTTCTTTTCTATGTTATCGCAATTTATGGGAACCCGTCTTTAAAATTTTTTAATGCAAATCCATTTCATGGAACAAGGAGATGTGCTAATAAAAAACGCTGTTATAGAGAGTTAGTGATATCAACTGAACGCCGAGTTAGAAAAAGAAAAAACATGAGTGGGGAAAATTCAGCAGACGTGGTTCTATCTCTAGAGCAAGAAGTACAACTAGAAATGTTTTTATCCATGGATGGAATTATAAAAGAAAATAAAAGAACGCGTTGATGAGTTGCATGTCCTTGCAAGAAAATATTTTTGTATGTAACCTACTAAATGAAGAATTTGAACATCAAATAAATTTCTTTATTGTCATAGATAAAGAACAGTTCAATTTTGAAAGAAAAAGGATCCACGTTTTTATGGCTGTACACAGGGCCGGTCTTGGCGATTGCTAGGCCCTATGCGGCTTAGGTTTGCGCAGGGCCCGGTCTGGGAAGGGATAAGGTATTAATAAAGATAATAAGTGAAAATTAAGATAGATGGGGTCTATGAAAGCGCAGGGCCCACTGCGACCGGATAGGTTGCAGGGGCCTAAGACCGGCCCTGGCTGTACCTACACTACAAGAAGAGGCATTATGTTAGAAAAACGGGAGGGGGGGGAGGCCCCCTTTATCTATTAAAATATATTCAACAGTATTGGTTGGAAAATTCTGTACCCAACATTATAATTTTGCTAATAATTTTTTCAACTATTGCTATCACTGTATATAGTTGTGAAAGGAGTTTCTCCAAACTGAAGTTGATACAAAAATTATCTTCGTTCCACAATGAGCGATTTAAGACAACAAAATCTTGCAATATTGTCCATAAAAGAAGATTTACTAATAATTTAAATTTTGATAGCATAATAAACGATTTTTCTATCACGAAAGTTAGGAAAGTAAATGTATAAATATGTTTACATGCTAGTGTATATAAGTTTTTTTGGGGTTTTTTTGTTTAAAAAAAAAGATTTATTTATATATACAACATAAAAGAATAGTAATTGGTCATGTTTTTGGGTGTAAATTTGGAATATATTATGACTGATTTGGGGGAGGGGGGCTGGCTGCTACCTCAGTAACTTTCTTGTGGCCTTTAAAAAAGTATCTTGAATTTTTATAAAAGTGTATTTATAGGTATATCATCTTATGCGACCTCTTTTATCACTGCTTACATAAATAGGGCAAGCAATGGTAAAAATGTTCCCCACCTTTACTTCAGTTTCAATTACAATTATTTATTCATATTTATTAATTTATTTTTTAAAAAATCATATGATTAACTTAAGGGGCCATCCATAAATGACGTCACGAGATTTTGGCTGATTCTCACCCCCTCTCCCCTTGTCACACGTCGTCACAAAAAACCTTCTTCAATGTGACGTCACAAAGCTCCATAAAAGTCGTAATTTCTATTTGAAAATAAGCATGTTTCAAATCATTTTTTTTGGTCATTTAAATATGTTTTTAGTGTAAGGCTCTGCACTCTAATATCGTAACACGCGTGAAGCCATGTAAAATGTCCTTAAATAAAGTGTCGGTAATCATATATTTAAGTGGAACTTTTATTTAAAGTTGCGCGTTTTGATGTGACGTCAAATGTGTGACTCCCCTCCCCCCCCCAAGTGCGTGACGTCATTTATGGACGGCCCCTAAAAGGGCGGCAAATTGGAGACCGCCCCGGGCGGCAAAAGTTCTAGCTACGCCACTGGGTGGTGCGTAGGTGGTAAATTGAATTTATGTTGAGTGGTTGGTGAGACTGATATTGGCGAGACTGATATTGGTGAGACTGATATTGGTGAGACTGATATTGGTGAGACTGATATTGGTGAGACTGATATTGGTGAGACTGATATTGGTGAGACTGATATCGGTGAGACTGATATTGGTGAGACTGATATTGGTGAGACTGATATTGGTGAGACCGATATTGGTGAGACTCATATTGGTGAGACTGATATTGGTGTGATTGATAATGGTGAGACTGATATTGGTGAGACTGATATTGATGAGGCTCATGTTGGTGAGACTGATATTGGTGAGACTGATATTGGTGAGACTGATATTGATGAGACTGATATTGGTGAGACTGATATTGATGAGGCTCATATTGGTGAGACTGATATTGGTGAGACTGATATTGGTGAGACCGATATTGGTGAGACCGATATTGGTGAGACCGATATTGGTGAGACTGATATTGGTGAGACTGATATTGGTGAGACTGATATTGGTGAGACTGATATTGGTGAGACCGATATTGGTGAGACTGATATTGGTAAGACTGATATTGGTGAGACTGATATTGGTGAGACTGATATTGGTAAGACTGATATTGGTGAGACTGATATTGGTGAGACCGATATTGGTGAGTCTCATATTGGTGAGACTCATATTGGTGAGAGGTTTTGTCCGTTTCATTTAACTTTTCAATACGATTTAAAAGTCTAATAAAAAAGTTGAAAGTTGACAACGATGAAGACCTTTTTGGAAAATTAGACTTGTTATTTACAGGGCGGTGCGGTAGATAACCCCCCCCCCATGAAACTTGCTAAAATTCTCATTTCTAAGTCAGTGGGTCATGTGATGTCAAAGGACCGCATCAGTGGGTCACGTGACGTCAAAGGACCGCATCAGTGGGTCATGTGATGTCAAGGGACCGCATCAGTGGGTCACGTGACGTCAAAGGACCGCATCAGTGGGTCATGTGATGTCAAAGGACCGCATCAGTGGGTCATGTGATGTCAAAGGACCGCATCAGTGGGTCACGTGATGTCAAAGGACCGCATCAGTGGGTCACGTGACGTCCGTTGACCACCACTAAATATAGTCGGTCTCCATTCATGCAATAACATGTTGACTTTAACATACATTTATGTGTTATTTTTTTGTTTTGAATTTGAAGGTTTCCGCGGGCTGCACAGAACACTGCAGTTGGGGGTGCTGAGCCTCAGTTGGTTGACAATTGAAGCATTGAGTTGATGAATGACTAGGCCTCTAAATGTACCCAACACACACACAGATTATAAGGCGACGTATTTAGTTGGTTCCATGCGTACTGGAATTCTATTTAAGAGCTGAGCCAAACCTTGGGTTATTTTAGAAATGAAATGTTTTGATATGGCCACTCCTAACTGAGATGTAAACCATTCATTGATAAAATCTCAAGTTTGGCTGTAGGTTGGCCTCTGTCAGACCAATCAAAAGTTGTCTTTCAAATCAGTGCTACGAAGGTCTCTTATTTTGTAAAAGTTTATTTTACATTCCTGCACGGCTAGGACCCACCACACACACCCGTTACTTGTCAGTTAATTCACCAAAATAAAATTTTACGAAAAGGGATGTTATGACTTTTTACACATTAAGTTTTATTCATCCAAATATTTGAAAATTATTCAGGGTAATAATCCAGCAGCTTTTACACGTATATTATTTCACATCGAAATTTAATGTGAAGTGAAAACTTTTCGTTTTTAATTTATTAAATGCATTATTATTTGTTGTATTTCATCTTGTACTGCGCTAATTTGTGAGTCTTTTTAATTTCTATGGCATTTTCCCGGCTCTATATAATACATAAATAGAAGTAAAAAAAAGATTTTTAAAAACCACGTTTTTATAAGCGGACTAAAAAGAAGAAAATAATTTAAAACTTATTAGTTCAAGTACTTCGATTTAATATGACTAAAAACGTGGGGCGGGCGCTTATGAGGTTTAACATATGCGGTTCACTCATTCTCTCACTTATAGATCTCTCTTTTGCCTTCTAAATTAGAAATCTTTAATTTTTATACCAAACACCCACCCCACGTTTTTAGTCATATTAAATCGAAGTACTTGAACTAATAAGTTTTAAATTATTTTCTTCTTTTTAGTCCGCTTATAAAAACGTGGTTTTTAAAAATCTTTTTTTTACTTCTATTTATTTTATTCTTTTTAGTCCACTTATAACAACCTGGTTTTTAAAAATATTTTTTTACCTCTATTTATTTTACCAAACACCTCACAAGCGCCCGCCCAACGTTTTAAAAACATTGTGATGTGGTCACGGGGCGAACTCACGGATGTCAACAAAAGCCGACGGTACAGATGCTTTTATATAGACTATAGATAAATTTAAAAGTTCAATAATTTAATAACGGTACATTTGATCGATCTGAAATTTTGATACAATGCATTGTCATCCAAGATCTATCTGTGGTAAAATTTTCAGATCTCTAGGACCATCAGAAGTGGTTCAATTTTACGTTGGCAGATTTGAAAAAATCTTGGACAAACAAAAAAACAATGCCCAACGAAAGCGAGTTAATAAAAACGTGTTAATAATCTGGTCACGCTACGTACATTTCGTTCACCTAGCGAACTGCTTGCCAGATTTTTCTACCTGGCTCGACCCATGCTACAATAAATTTACTGATTGAAGATATTTTTAAAAAAAATATTATTCATCTATTTTAATGTTCTTAGAAGATAAATAAATATTTAAAGATTCTTATAAAGTACTACTTCATTTTTTATTTCGTTACTAGATGTTTGATTCTTATTTTCTTTGTTTGTAAGTGATAAATTTCCATTTGAAATCTTATCAGACAATCCGGCAAGTAGTTTGATAAATAAACAAAATGGTTGCATCACGATCAGACTATTTACTGTTAAGAGCCGAATAAATGCCTTAGAAATTAATAAAGACTCACAAATTAGCGCTGTAATAGCTGAAATACAACATTAACATATAATAATGATTTAATGATTTTATTGTAATAAATTAAAAACGTAAGTTCTCACGAGAAAATTAAATTTCGCTGTGAAATAATTAACGTGTAAAATCTGCAGGATTACTTTATTCAGCAAAGTTAAAACTTTCGGAATGAAGAATTTATTAATTTAAAAGGTAACAAATAAAAATTGCATTAATTAGCTAATTAATATGGACATTTATTGGAATGTATGCGGTAAAACTCATCACTTATTTACAAATTTATCTTACATTTTCTCAGAAAAGCGGACCATGTTCCTTCACTAAGACCCCGTCTCCTCCCGATTGGGAACCCTCGATTGATGCTTTCCCCACTCCCCAGCAATTGTGACAGAATGGCGACACAACTAGAATGCCACCCCGTCCCCTCCTGGGATTAATGACAACCTCGTTTAATTCAGGTTAACTGAGTCACCGTGACGAAATACACAATTGTCCCACTGGTATGTGCCACAATTGTCCCACTGGTATGTGCCACAATTGTCCCACTGGTATGTGCCACATCTCACAATTGTCCCACTGGTATGTGCCACACAATTGTCCCACTGGTATGTGCCACATCTCACAATTGTCCCACTGGTATGTGCCACATCTCACAATTGTCCCACTGGTATGTGCCACATCTCACAATTGTCCCACTGGTATGTGCCACAATTGTCCCACTGGTATGTGCCACAATTGTCCCACTGGTATGTGCCACATCTCACAATTGTCCCACTGGTATGTGCCACAATTGTCCCACTGGTATGTGCCACAATTGTCCCACTGGTATGTGCCACATCTCACAATTGTCCCACTGGTATGTGCCACATCTCACAATTGTCCCACTGGTATGTGCCACATCTCACAATTGTCCCACTGGTATGTGCCACATCTCACAATTGTCCCACTGGTATGTGCCACATCTCACAATTGTCCCACTGGTATGTGCCACATCTCACAATTGTCCCACTGGTATGTGCCACATCTCACAATTGTCCCACTGGTATGTGCCACATCTCACAATTGTCCCACTGGTATGTGCACATCTCACAATTGTCCCACTGGTATGTGCCACACAATTGTCCCACTGGTATGTGCCACATCTCACAATTGTCCCACTGGTATGTGCCACAATTGTCCCACTGGTATGTGCACATCAATTGTCCCACTGGTATGTGCCACATCTCACAATTGTCCCACTGGTATGTGCCACATCTCACAATTGTCCCACTGGTATGTGCCACATCTCACAATTGTCCCACTGGTATGTGCACATCTCACAATTGTCCCACAGGTATGTGCCACATCTCACAGAGACCCGAGCATCCGATACTGGATTGAACTTAGGGAAATAATTGTGACATTTACGCCACTAATTTTGAATTTATTGAACATAATTCGGGGAATGGGATGAACTGCCAGACAATTACCGTTTATACTCGAGTATAAGTCCAGTTTTTTCCCCTCAAAATTTCAAGGTTAAAATCAAGGGCTTGACTTAAATGTAACTCATTTTATATATTTTTTTTATCATCACGATAAATGCTATTAAATTAATAACATACGTTAATATAGTTTATTTATATCGGAATATGTTATAATTATCCTATATAACTAATTATATGTTAAACCATAGTGCGTGTAACATACACACGGCTGACACTCCTTGAGTTTACCGTAGCGATCTTTGAAAAAAATGTAAAATTCCACTTTTCAAGTGACAAATCTGGGGTCGACTTATACTCGAGTATATACGGTAGCTCGGAAACCATCGCACTTTGTCCCATACCTTCCCTGCACAGGATGACAGTGTCTGGCACCTAAAGCATTCCGTACCGTTATGTTCCAATGAAATATTTGTTTTAAGACTAGAAAGGGTGTTGGAGGTAATTCTGGGCGCCCAGCGGCTTACCTCGGGTAAATGCCGACCGGGACAGGTTCATAATATTGTTACCTTTAAGAAAAAACAAACAAACATTTCGGCAGATCACCGAATATGTCGCTCGTCCACAAAGTACCCCCCCCCCACTCGGAAATACCCATCCCTCTGATGCAGGAGAAACACTGACCACGGGTAGGAGTAGGAGTAGAAGTAGGAGTAGGAACGGTTAAGGTTACGGAGCGTGTGCCCCACTTTACCCGCCAAAGAGGCGGTTCATTAATATCAAGTTTCGCCTGAAAATTTGAACACAACAGAAATCACAGATAGTCGGTAAGTACAGACTCAGGCGACACGAGAGAATACACAGATAGTCGGTAAGTACAGACTCAGGCGACACGAGAGAATACGGCGTAGTTATTCAAGAAACAAAAAGGTTGTACGGCTGCATTGATGTCAACTGTGCCGTTCTTTTTTCTGTTTTATATTCTGTTTATTGGCGTGTTGTCACATAGGAATTAACTGCCCCTAAACAGTTCGCCACGCCAGGTTACGCTCATGATTGACTGTTATCTTTAATTTGGAGTGCGGAGAAAGAGATGGGCAGATGGGGTAGATGGGGTAGTTTGGGTTCTTCTGGTCTATAGCAGACATCTAATGTGTGATGTTGGAGGGGGGGTGGATAGTCTGACTCTTGCAGTCTGTAGAAAATGTTATGTAAACAGAGAATGTATAGGCCTGACCGGACGTGACACTACAAGATGTCACTCTGTGGCGTTCTGTCAGGCCTATACATTCCCTGTTTAAATAACATATTTTTTCACTCTTACAAGTAACAGTCAGAATGATAGAACTAACACTTTGGCTCGTTACAATTAAAATACTTTTAAAATAAAAATTAATTTCATTGACCACAAGAATACTTGGATCCTTTCTCCTCAAACTAGAATCCTTTATTTTAAACGATAGCAAAGGGATCTGTGCTACAATTTACAGCGTTCTACAGAAGTCAAGGAACAAGATTCAATGGCTCTAACTCTAGACTAGACACAGAGTCTAGACTAGACACAGAGTCTAGACTAGACACAGAGTCTAGACTAGACACAGAGTCTAGACTAGACACAGAGTCGGTGAGGTTACAACCAGGATTTGAATTATTGAAATCTATTTGTCTCAGCTCATTGAAATTTCTCAACACGTCGCGGTGACGCAAGCGGAAACCATGGAAATGTCGGCACAGATTTGCTGGGACAGTTACCAGCCGTGACAGCAGGCGCACGAGGAGGGCAGCAAGCCATCTGGTCATAGGGACGAGACCGCGCGACAAAGAACAACAGCATTCTTTGTTGGTAAAGCAAGGCCGCCATTAGCAGATGGGCATCGGTCAGTCAACGCACACGCTAGCCCCCCATCACCGATCCTGGGGCCGAGATATCTGGCCAACCACAGAACCACGAGAGGCGAAAGGGTGCGTCGTCCTGGTGCCAACAGAAGGCAATGTTACTGCTGGCCAACAGAAGGCGATGTTACTGCTGGCCAACAGAAGGCGATGTTACTGCTGGCCAACAGAAGGCGATGCTACTGCTGGTCCACAGACGTCTCTTGTAAAATGTTTCACATCACTAGGACACTGGGAGATCGTCTACCAAAAATTTGGTTGTGAATCTCTGCGCTGTATTTGGGGTGGAGGTGTGTGTGTGTGTGGGGGGGGAATCCTGCCATTGGCCGATGGTAGAATCGATACTTTTTTTTAACATAGGGAAAAAGAAGAGGCAAAAAAGCAAACGGCAACGGGTGTCTCTTTTGTTGTTTTTATTCAAAGGGGTGCGACCCAAATTTTCCACCGCCGACAAAGAGAGAAGATGGATGAGCCAGCCAGCCAAGAATAAAGGGGTGTTTTCCACCACCGCCGCCCAACCCTTATTTTTTTGGCTGCTGTAAAATAGGTCAAGATCATTATAAGAAATAATTGATTTAACAAGACACTAGAGTATCTCTGATAACAGCGAGAGAGATGAGGCGTAGATTGGAAGACAACGGAAGGGACGAACACAAACAAGTTTGGACAATGGGTGGGTAAGAAGGGGGATGGTTCAATCATAACACACATGATAGCAACGTCCAATACAAAAATCATTATAAAAATTAAATTGAATAGCTCGCTTAGCTGGTGTGTAGGAAGTAATAAACAGATACACGGCACACGGCAATATTTTTTTTTAAATTAAAGGAATCAATGCGGGGAAACAAACAGAAAGGGGTGGTGGTGCCCCCTAGTGCCACGGAGGGGTGGTGGTGCCCCCTAGTGCCACGGAGGGGTTGGGGTGCCCCCTAGTGCCACGGAGGGGTGGAATTTTCTTTTTTTTTAAAGGTTTAGGGAGGTCGGCGAGGGGAAATATAATGCCCCTAGGTGGCACCTAACCTAGCCACGTCACAGCTCAGCTTTTCTGTTCAGCAGTGAGTTATATTTTGTAATGTGATATCTAAAAAAGTTATCCTTGCGTTTAAGAATGTTGATTGGAAATATTAAAAAGGAAATCGATGATCCAATTAAAGTTTGATTTTGAAACTTTTGATTTTTGGCGAAATTAGAGGTCTGTGACTATAGAAATTAGAGGTCTGTTCCTGTAGAAATTAGAGGTATGTTGCTGTAGAAATTACAGGTCTGTGATTATAGAAATTAGAGGTCTGTGCCTGTAGAAATTAGAGGTCTGTGGCTATAGAAATTAGAGGTCTGTTGCTGTAGAAATTAGAGGTCTGTTGCTGTAGAAATTATAGGCTGTTGCTGTAGAAATTAGAGGTCTGTTGCTGTAGAAATTAGAGGTCTGTTGCTGTAGAAATTAGAGGTCTGTTGCTGTAGAAATTAGAGGCCTGTTGCTGTAGAAATTAGAGGTCTGTTGCTGTAGAAATTAGAGGTCTGTGCCTGCAGCAATTCTCTAAAAGACAAGAAAATCATTGAAATTATTAAGAAGATATGCGAGCGCGTTTTGTTCAAAGCTAAAAATAAATGGAGCCCCCCCCCCGTTACCCCACATACAAAGAAGCTAGTACGTTCACGATCAATATAAGACTATTGATTACGGCTCTGCTTGGCCGGCTAATGGGGTGACCATCCCTGGCGCGTACATTGTGCCAATCATGACACGGAAATATGGACAGCAATAACAACTGGCAACTCCGCGAAATGTTTTCAAACAGAACACACACACACACTCACACACACTCTCACGGTCTCACACTGAAATGTGCACTCATGCACACACACACACACGCTCAGATTCAAATAGACGAAGCTAATTGAGTCTTCTCCCTTGGGTAAAATTGTTTTATCATTCCAACGGCGACAGAAGCAGGCAGCTTCCTGTGGATTCCAGGGCTGAAATGTGGGACACTGGAGTTAACGTGGATGAATGCATGACCTACATGACATACATAGAGGCTTGAGCCGACAGATGGGATATTGAGAATTTTTGAAAGGATTGAATAAATCAACATTTATTGTTTCTTTTTATGTAAGGCAGGGATCAGGGCTGATTGAATGATTCGTCTCAAAACATTGGGTCTTGGCGAGAGTGGCCAATAGTGGCCAATGGCGATAGTGGCCAATAGTGGCCCATGGCGACAGTGGACAATCGTGGCCCCATGGGGATAGAAGCCCAAGAAGCTAGGTTAAAAGCCAGTAGGGTTAAGTCAATATTTTTGCCGCCCCCCCCAATTCCCTTTATGAAATAAATAGCCTCCGCTGGCCCGAAAATTCCACCTTTTACTATAACAAAGTGGCGCCCTATCCCCCCCCTCCAAGGCAAGGGGTAAACATACAAAACATTGTTTGCAATATTATTAAATCTATTTCACCTCTATACGCGGTATGTTCAAAGACGTGTCAAATTGGCGATAACGGTAATAACACACCCACGTTTTTTAAACTGGGGTACAGCGGAATTTACGCTTCAGTCAGCACCAACTCTCTCGTAGTGACTATTCAACCTCCCAACACCGACAGAGAACAAGACACACCCCCAAAGAGAACAAGACATACCCCCAAAGAGAACAAGTCACATCCCCAAAGAGAACAAGTCACACCCCCCAAAAGAGAACAAGGCACACCCGCCAAAGAGAACAAGGCACACCCCCAAAGAGAACAAGCACACCCCCAAAGAGAACAAGGCACACCCCCAAAGAGAACAAGACACACCCCCAAAGAGAACAAGGCACACCCCCAAAGAGAACAAGGCACACCCCCAAAGAGAACAAGTCACACCCCCAAAGAGAACAAGGCACACCCCCAAAAAGAACAAGGCACACCCCCAAAGAGAACAAGGCACACCCCCAAAGAGAACAAGGCACACCCGCCCAAAGAGAACAAGGCACACCCCCAAAGAGAACAAGGCACACCCCCAAAGAGAACAAGGCACACCCCCAAAGAGAACAAGGCACACCCCCGAAGAGAACAAGGCACACCCCAAAAGAGAACAAGTCACACCCCTCATCTTATGAAGAAACCAAATTTCTTCTTAACTGTTATTCTACATAGCATGGATACATACATATTTGCTTCGATCACCAAAAATTTGCTCTCTATTTCTTTGATTGGAAGGTTCGTTTAAATGATGAGGTCTCCACATAAAATTTTATCAAATGTCACTATAAGTTTGTAAAGAATTTCGGGCATTTTATAAAATATAACTTTGAAAATAAAAAGATTTCATTGTGACTAGCAAAGTTCCTGCGTCTGTTCGTGTATAGAGCTTTTTGTCTGCATCTTTCAGTTCTATAGCTTACAAAGTAACCTCAAAATTGCTCCATGGTATAATCAATATGTTGTATCCTGAAGTCTAAATGCCTCACTTGTAGAAGCAATTGTGTATTTTCAACAGTGTATGGACTTGGAAAAGAATGCGTTACAACGCTCAAGTGTACTAAAATAGTTGGTGAATTCATGTAAGTTGGAATATCAGGTTAACAAATTAGGTTTAACTGTTTGAACGAGTTTGACATGAGATTTTATGTTTTTGCGCCCTTTTTGAAATCTTGTATACTTAATACTTAACCTTGTATGTACTGCATGTGCAGTCCATTATTTTAAGATCATCATTCAAATATATTAAGAGCTATCAAATACAATGGAACAATATTTGGTATCTTGTTATTGAATAAAGATGATTTTTCGTGAACGGTATCTCCTAAAATTGCTATGAGCTCAGTTTGAATTTTAGGTGACAAGTTTTTTACCCCTTTTCCTACTATGTTCGGGGAGTGCTCGAAAGTATGCTGTATTATCTATACAGACGCTCCTTCTATACAGAAGATTAATGCATCCACAGACCATGCCGGTCTGTTGGCAAGTGATGCAGGGTTCACAGGCCTCGGCTATAAGGGTTCCACGCATTACCCAACAGCCTTTATTTCCCCTAACTAATGTTAGCTACCCATTCAGAGCTGGGTGGACTCAGGGACGCCCTAGGCCCCAGAAACAAATTCTTGCCTTCACAAGGATTCGAACCCGTGACCATCGGTACGCCAGTCGAGTGCGCATGCCACTCGACCACCGTGCTAATGCATTAGTTCCAGAATATTGCCTTCATTTGCAACAGTATTGCCCTCTCTGTGACCTCAAAAGTCACATCCAATTTCGCCATGATTTAATAATGTCAAATATTCTAACAAGAACTTCTTGCCACTTTGTTTTCTCTTTTACAACTAATTGTCGGTCTTTATTAATAGCCTATTCTTTTTTATCCAATTTCTGATTCCTTCCCTGGTTCCCTGACATGCGCGCACAAGACATTCTCGCACACAACAAATGCACACAGCTAATTCCACAATGACACACACGCGCACAGAACAAACGCAAACACCGATAGTTGTTTACACGGACAATGGCGCACACCGACAAACCTAACCCTAACCCTAACCAGTGTGCGAGATTGTCTTGTGCGCATATGTCTGGTCACCCCTTCCCTTTGCAAAAAACTTTGGTAATGTTGAGTACTTGAGTACTTATTGAGTACTTATTTTGGCTTTTCTTTTCTTTTATTAAAATTTATTTTCACGTTTTAAAAATTAGCTAATTAACAACGAGGAATTTGTCCCCCCCCCACAATTAAGTAAATAAAATAAATTAACTTTGTATTTATTATTTGTGCCACAAATCAAAAGATATTAAAATAAACCATTTAAATACGCCAACAATTTTTTCCAGTAGTTCACTTCCGTTAAAATCAAACTTGAAATCAATGATATACACAAGCACATTATTGTCCTACTGTCAGCCCCTATGTTTTCCAGCCCAGTAATATTAGTATCAGCAGACTTTATATTTATAATGGAGTTTGAAGTTATGGCATTAGAAGCGGTCTCGTATTTTAATATAGTTCTTCATTTCATTTAATTTTTTAAATCTTGGCTTTCCTTTCATTTTATTAAAATTTATTTTCATGTTTTAACAATTAGCTTATTAACAACGAGGAATTGTCGCCCCCCCCTATTTTTACAACAGAGGTGGCTGAGAACTTTAAGAATCAATGAATCTATCACCACATCAGTGTCACGTTCTCATACTAATTTAGCCTATTTTTTTATTACAGTAATAATAATAATAGTAATAATTGATAATTAATATCGCTGTATCCCAGTAGGGAACCGGGCTCACAGCGCTTTACATGGAGTTGGAGATCATAAAATACATACATACAGTAGTATTAGTATCAGTAGAATTTAAATCCAATAAGGAGTTTTTAGTTTTGGCAGTTATAACGTTCACATGCTTTTGGATAGTTCCTTTATTATCTTCTTATCTTATCTATACAGACGCTCCTTCTATGCAGAAGATAGTTGCGTCCACAGACCATGACAGATGATCTGTTGGCAAGTGATGCAGCATTCACAGGCCACGGCTTTGTGGGTTCCACGCATTACCCAGCCGCCTAACTACATGTAGTGTTCGGTACCCATTCGGAGCGGGGTGACTCAGGGACGCCTTAGGCCCCGGGAACAAACCCTTGCCTTCACACGGATTCGAACCCGTGACCATCGGTACGACAGTCCAGTGCGCTGCCACTCGACCATTTGGCTTTTCTTTAATTTCGATTTTAAAAAACTCCTCTTTCTTTTAAAATTGTCATTTTAAGAAACTAATTTATGACTAGGAATTTGCCGCCCCTGGCAAAGTGCCAACCGGGGCATTTGCCCCCCCCCCTCGCTACGCCACTTGGTATACCCCTCCATCTTCTTAGGACTAGGTATACACCCCTCCATCTACTTAGAACTAGGCATACCCCCCATTTTTTCCCAAGCCGTCCGGAGTTCCAAGCGCCCGTAAAACATAGCACACACCGCCCCGACACCGCATGACGGCGAGTGACACAGGTCTGGTGACACACAGGTCTGGTGACACACAGGTCTGGTGACACACAGGTCTGGTGACACACAGGTCTGGTGACACGCAGCTCTGGTGATGCAGGTCTGGTTATCAGTGATTCACGGCCGTTTAGCTCCGTCATCTCCGCGGTACAAGGACGTGAGTAATCCTGGTCACACTTCACTGAGCTCTCGTTTCGCCATGGCCCGTGCCAATCAGAGGCTGCGCCTGGAAAAAAAGAACATGCATTTTGGCGCTCCTCACGGTGAATTAACCCCCCACCCCCCACACACTTTTAAGGGTGCCCGGGGGCTTGCGTACTACAACCATCACGCCCCCATTTTGATCGGATCAGCGCATAAAGAAAGAATCATCGATTGAGATTTCACTTCAAGTACCATAGTGGGGTCGACGAACTGGTTATAACTTTTTGTGTTCCAGCGTTATGCCGCACAATCCTTGTACAGTCAATCTACACATCGGTCTAACGGATGCATATAAGAAAAACACGTTATTATCACCGATGATATGGCCAACTGCTCCATTCTCCACCCCAACCCTCTCTGAGTAATGAAATACAGTAGAAGTCCATTAGTCCGGCATCCAACAGTCCGGAATGCCCGATAGTCCGGCATCGCTCCGGAAAATTGTATTCTCCAAAAGTGTGTCTTTCAAACAAATAAAAACGCTCGAGAGCTATTCGGAAGTTTTCGGGGTAGTTCGGGATCACCCGGAAGCGCTCTGTAAACCCTCAGCCTACTCAAAATCGTGAAGAAAGTGACTCAGATGCCGAAACGGGAAGAAAATGAAAAAAATCAGCTGGGCAGAAGCTGCAGAATCACTAAAAAAGTTTATCTCTTTTACTGAGGCTAGTACTAATTACAGTGATTCAGAAATTATTGATTTCCAAATCATTAGAAATAAATTTTATAATTAACTCCCAAAGTCAAGAAAACAAAAAGACATTCGTGACTTTTTTAAAATCGAAGTGAAATATGTTTTATAGTACGTGTACACAGAGGCGTCACTAGGGTTGGTGTCACCCGGGGCGGTAGCTCATGGTGTCACCCCTTCACGACTGAAGGGGCCGTCCATAAATGACGTCACGCGAGGTTGCCGATTTTTACCCCACCCTCCCCCAGCGTCATACTTTGTCACAAAACTTAGACCCCACCCCCTTTTTACGATATGACGTCACAAAGCTTTGAAACCCCTCCCGCAAGCCGTATTTTCTCAATAAAAATTAGCATGCTGCAAATTATTATTTTTTCATTTAAATATGTATTTAGGGTAAGTCTGCACTGTAATATCGTAACACGCGTGAAGTCATTGAAAATGTAATTAAATAAATGGTAAACAATCAAATATTTAAGTGGAACTTTTATTTAAAGTTTCGTGTTTTTAATGTGACGTCACATTTCTTAAACACCCCCCTCCTCGTACCACATCGTCACAGATGCGTGGACCCTCCCCCTATGGCGGATTAAAAGGGGGTGGTGAACGGGCTAAAGCCCCCAATAATTTAAGGGCCCCCAAACTTTTTATGAATTATATTGTATAATAAAGATGCAGGCCATTATGTTGGTACTAATCCCTGAAAATGCCTTGGACAGTCATACGGCAATTCTGCAAATGAGCAGGAAGTATAACGGAAACCAGGCTATTCTTCGTGAGAAGTGCATTGTAGCTCATTATGTGACGTGCACAGCTCATTCTTTTAATTTGGTTGGGAAAAGAGCAGCAGGTTGTCCTACTGCGGTCAGATTTTTTTGTCTTCTGCAAAATCTTTTTACCCGACTTGTTGCATCTACTCATCGTTGACAGGTACTTCAAAAACATATGAAATTGATACATGCTAACAAAGCCTTGTCTGACACAAGATGGTCAGCCTGACATTATGCTGTAAGGTCTGTTAATAGCTCATACCATGAGAATATCGCAGCACTGGAAGAATTTGCAACGAATGAAAATCAGCCACGTGACTGCCGACTTGAAGAAAAAAGGATTTCTAAAGGAAATGGAACAACTGGAAGTCGCTATTTTACTTGAAATTTGGGAAACAATTTTAGAAAGGAAGTCTCTCATTGAGTTTGTTAAAAAATAGCATTCTTAATTTTATTCCAATGAAGACAAAGGAAAAGTCCGTGGTAAAAACAGTGTAAACAATCTTCAATACTATCAAACAAAAAAGAAAGCGTCAGTTTGATAAAGGGACATCAACAAAATAGTATTCTCCTGGAGAACAAAATTCAAGATGGATGTATTTCTGGTAATGATTGACAAACTTTCTTAAGCCCTACAACATTGGTTAGGTGCATATAAATACATCCATGACAAATTTGGCTTTCTTACAAACCTAACTGAGCTCAGCACTTTCGCCACCCGATGGGCAGCAGCCAAGTTAATGGAAGAACATTCAAGTGATTTCGAAGAAGGGGTCGGGTAAATCCGAAGCAACCGTTTCGTCCCCCTCAATTTACTAGCAACGCCATCGAGCGGTGTCGGTTTGGGACCAGGAGCGCCAGTACTGATTAGCAAAAAGTGCCGCGAAGAACGCATTGGACGCCAGCTCTGAGGAAACCTTCCAGTGGGGGTTGCACCCTAGGTAGGTCTTTGATGATCTGCGGGGGTCCTAACCATGGAGACCCGTGTGCTTTGCCGGGATGGCGCCAAAGTGGTAGCGGGTCGTAGTAGGAAATTCCACCACCTCCTTGTGAGGGCAACTTAGTGGGAGTACTGTGGGAGGCATCTTCGACTGTATGTCCTGGATGCCCAGGTGGCCGCTTCAGAAGCGACCGCTTTTAGGGGGGTTCCTCAGCTGTTACGTCCCTTTGGTGGCCAGATGGCTAAGGGGGTCTTCCGGGAAGACCCATAAAGAGCACTATGCTCGGGACTTCTGATTTTCTTCCACATGTAGGTTCATGAGTGATTTCGAAGACTGCTTACCTTCAGAATTAGTCCAATTTTCAGATCTCTTAAAAAAGTTATTGTCCAGCCCCAGGCTCAGGGTAAGGAAAAGGAATTAGCACAAAGCGAAACTCAAAAAACTTGCACAGAGCTAAAAATTTTGCTGCTTTTGAATGAGCTATATTTCACAAAGTCCTTTACAAATGTACACATCGCACTTCGCATCTATCTTTCAATGATGACATCAAACTGCAGCTAAGAGCGATCCTTTTCAAAGTTGAAAAGAATATATAATGAGTTAGAATTTGCATAGGACGAAAAAGTCTGAATATGCTCTCTCTAATGAGCATTAAAAAGGAACTTGTAAGCTTACTCAGCTTTATTGACTTGATTGATAACTTCGCCATTTGAAAAATTCGCAAACGAAAGTTGTAGGTTGAAATAATAATCATACATATTTTTCAATAATTTTTGTTATTTCAAATAGAGAAAAGAATTCGTTACCTCATGAATTTTTTTTTAAAATACGGAATAACGCGTAATACTATTCTTTACGGGGGCGCGTTCGTAAGCACTAAACAGCGTAAATCGGGATGGGACCGTCGTAACCGGAGGACTACCTGTATATAAACATGCATATCTATGCTTTCACGCCTTTAATAAATATATATATAAAAAATATTAACTCAAAGACATTGAAATCATAATTTTCCTCAAGAAAAACATCAACAAAGAAACCCCATCTTTTGATTTTTTTCTTTGGGGGGGGGTGGGGGTGGGGGGTGATAAAAATCGTATTCCCCCCACCCCACTGTGGTGGAGGGAGTCGTGAGGTGGGATTCGTTCATGCTGTCCAAGCCCAAATGGCTTTATATCTTTTAAAACAGAAGACACTGCCTTTTTCATTCCAGCCTTTTTTAAAGATCTCTCAGCTGCGACTATTTCTTTTCTTTTTTTCCTAATTTGTTTCAATGTTGTTCGTGTGTTGGGACTGTTTTTATTATTGCAAGTTAACTGATATTTCTTTTTAATAAGAATTTTCGCGTTTAACGTATTTAATTGTATTTCTTAATTTCTTTCTAGATTAAAAAATTTGTCATCTTTACATAACATCGTACACAGTAAAATATTTTAGGCTCGGGTGTCACACCCTGATGGGTGTCACCCGGGGCGTCCCACGCCCCCCCCCCTAGTGACGCCACTGCGTGTACATACATTATATGAAATGTAAAATAAACTTTGTTGTATTTGCAGCAATAATAATTGCATATTGTATTTTTATTTTAATTATTAACCTAATTGTTATTATAATTACGATTTATGTATGTATGTAGTTAAAAAAAACAAAGTACATTTTTTACGGCAAAACCTACACCAAAAAGAAGGCCCGATAGACCGGAATTTTCGATAGTCCGGCACCGAGCCGGTCCCGAACGTACCGGATTATCGGATTTCTACTGTACCCTTTTAAAAATGCACCTCTGCCTAGATAACTCGGTACATCACGTCTCTACTCATTTTTAAATCCCGAATATAAACTTCACCGTCTTTATCTCTCCGTCTCTCTCTGTCGTGGGTGGAAAAACAAAAGTAAAAAATGACCCACTTTCCGTAAAGATATCGAGCTGAAATTTTGCACATAGAGTCGTGTCACCTAACAATGCATTGTATCAAAATTTCGATCGAATGTACCGTAATTAAATTAATGCATTTTTAGTTTATCACTATGTAGCCGTCTGCTATTGTTGACATTCACGTGTCACTGGAGTTCAATTCAGCCATCGATGACCACATCCCCGTGTTTTACAGCAAGGAGATTTCATTCACGTTAAGTCTGTAAATGTTTGTTGCGCGGTGCATATTATATTGCACATCGTAAATAATTTTAGTCATGTCTTATATATAAGGAATTTATAGTAAAAAAACTTTGTTTTTACGGGTTAATTAAATTCCTTATATTAACTTCACCGTCGTCTCTGTCTTGGTCGGGCGGGCGGAAAAACAAAAGTAAAAAAAAACAACCCCGTAAAAACAAAGTTTTTGAATATAAATCCCTTATATATGAGACATAACTAATGATCATACATGTGGAAGAAAATCAGAAACCCCGAGCCTAGTGCTCTTCATGGGTCTTCCTGGAAGACCCTCCCAGCTATCTGGCCCCCTCCCCCAGAAAAGGACGTGACAGCTGGGACCCCCCCCCCGGAGCGGTCGCTTCTGAAGCGGCCACCTGGGCATCCAGGACAGAAAGTCGAAAATGCCTCCCACTAAGTTGGCCTCACAAGGAGGGGTGGAAATTTCATACTACGACCCGCTACCGCTTCGGCGCCACCCCGGCAAAGCATACGGGTCTCAATGGTTAGGACCGCTGCTATGCGGGGTATCATCAATGACCTACCAAGGGTGCAACCCCCACTGGAAGGTTTCCTCAGAGCTGGCGTCCGCTGCGTTCTTCGCGGTTCCTTTTGCTAATCCGTACTGGCGCTCCTGACACTAAACCGGCACCGCTCATTAGCGTTGCTAGTAAAGTTGAGGGGGACGAAACGGTCGCTTCGGATTTACCCGACCCTCAACGGGTACTTTGGTTTTCATCATCTAAAAGTATTGATTATGTTCAAACGCAACAAACATTTACAGACTGACACGGAGTGATATCCCCTGGCTTTAAAACCGGGGGAAGGGACGGGAGGGGGTGTCGACATCGATGGGTGGCGTAACTCAACTGGCACGTAAAAGAAAAACAATAACAAACCGTGAATTTGAATTACATATGTTATATAGAGATACACTAAAAATGCATTAATTTAATTACGGTACGTTCGATAGATCTGAAATTTTGATACGATGCATTGTTAGGTGACACGAGCCTATGTGCCAAATTTCAGCTCGATGGCATCACGGGAAGTGGGTCATTTTTAAATTTGTTTTTCCGCCCGACGTACGAAAGAGAGAGACAAGATTTCGAAGTTAATATAAGGGATTTAAAAATGACCCACTTCCCGTGATCCTATCGAGCTGAAATTTTGCACATAGACCTGTGTCATCCAACAATGCATTGTATCAAAATTTCAGATCGATCGAATGTACCGTAATTAAATTAATGTATTTTTAGTTTATCTATATCTAGCCGTCTGTTATTGTTGACCTCCACGGGCCATTGGAGTTCACTCCAGCCATCGATGACCACATCCCCGTGTTTTACAGCAAGGAGAGTTCAGTCACGTTCAGTCTGTAAATGTTTGACACGCGATGCGTATTACATTGAACATAATCAATACTTTTAGTTATTTCTCATATATAAGGGATTTATAGTGAAAAGCTTTGTTTTTACAGGTTGTTTAATTGTACTAGTATTCAGCCTTGTAGCCCCATATGACGACTCACTGATCACTGACAGTTACACGGGATGCTGGGTTGAAACCCTGATTGTCATGACCAACCGCCCCCTTCCCAGCCAGCACGTCATAAAATTTGTCTTGGCTGATGGTATGTCACGGGTTACCTCATTGATGGTATGTCATGGGTTACCCCCTTGACTAAATCTACCGGTTAGATTGACTCGGCTTGATAAATAAATTTTAGAGGATAGTATATATAGATTTGAATAGACTTGGTTTCAGTGCAGGGGCTAATTTCAGGGGATTGTATAGGCTAAGCTATTTTCAGGGGATTGTATAGGCCAAGCTAATTTCAGGGGATTGTATAGGCTAATATAGGGTAAGCTCATTTCAGGGGATTGTATAGGCTAAGCTAATTTCAGGGGATTGTATAGGCTAAGCTCATTTCAGGGGATTGTATAGGCTAAGCTAATTTCAGGGGATTGTATAGGCTAATATAGGCTAAGCTAATTTCAGGGGATTGTTTAGGCTAAGTCTAGGCCAGGGGTCAGCAACCTTTTGAGACCAAAGAGCCAACGTTACAATTTACAAAATTTCCCAGTTTTTTAGAGCGCCACTTATGTGAGTTTTGAAAATAAAATATTATAATTATTAATATTTGCGCATTCAACAGGAGAGCTGCATCTTAACATCGAAAGAGCCGCAGGTTTCCGACCCCTGGTCTGATGAGCCCTGGTCTAGTCTAAATAGGTTGACTTGACTTAATTTACATTTCATGCAATAAACTTGACTAAATTTCAGACATTATTTCAGTGAGAGGACTTCAAGTTTAAGCACAATCATAACACTGCACTTCAAGTACAATCATAACATTAACATTCACACTGCACTTCCTGATTTGTTGACAAAGTCTCATCTCCGAGTAGTTTATGACAGACAGAGGTCATGTGACTTTACAGTCTTGTCATTGTAGTTTATGACTGCAGTCAAGTGACTTTAACCAACCATCTTTTCATTTACCCTCTATCCAGAGAGGATCAACAACTGTGAGTGAAACAACAAAAACTGACCAAAGGACTACGACATGTTTATTTCAGATGAGAGGAGGTTGTTTTTGGTTGATTTTTGATGTGATTTTTTAAAATATGTAATACCAATATCATCATACCAAGTGTAGTATGTTCATTCATACAGCCATAGTATGTTCATTCATACAGCCATAGTATGTTCATTCATACTGCCATAGTATGTTCATTCATAAAGCCATCAATATGTACTTTGTTTATTCATACAGCCAGCACTTAAATCACACGCCAGCCAAGAACAGCACCAACATATATATATATATTTATGTATATGTATATATAGACACACATATATATGGACTTAAATGTATATTTATATGCCATACCCTAATATCAGGGGCTTATTTAAAAATAAAATACACTACACTAAATATGTCCTTTGTTAACTTTGTTAACACAGAAATCTTTGATTACGTAAGTCCGTCTAAATTTTATTCCTGTCTGGACCACTCAACCCGTCCAGCCAATGGTTAAACAGTATTCCTGCTAATTAAACTGACAAATCAAAATAGCAGATACACACGTATCTGTTTCTTCTTACAGCCACAGCCATTGGCCAGTTTGGATAAGAACACTTGAACAATCATACGAACACTTGAACAATCATACGAACACTTGAACAATCTTGGCCAGGACTTGGGAGAGACAGCTCTCCAGATTTAATATAATTTAATGTCAAAATCCAAAGAAATGTTTAAAAATCTCAAATCATCTTACAAAAATCTATTTGTAGAGAATGACAAATGATTGGTACTATTAACAATGTCATAAATTTTAATACAATTATGTGTCTACGTATGAAATACTAGAGATCCTTGCTGTAAGAGCCAAATAAGCCCTTGCTGTAAGAGCCAAATAAGCCCTTGCTGTAAGAGCCAAATAAGCCCTTGCTGTAAGAGCCAAATAAGCCCTTGCTGTAAGAGCCAAATAAGCCCTTGCTGTAAGAGCCAAATAAGCCCTTGCTGTAAGAGCCAAATAAGCCCTTGCTGTAAGAGCCAAATAAGCCCTTGCTGTAAGAGCCAAATAAGCCCTTGCTGTAAGAGCCAAATAAGCCCTAGCTTAAATTACTCTGGTATGTCCTACAGTTTCCTTACAAAGAACAATTCAACTGTCAGACCCAATACATGATATTCTCTTTTAACATTTCTCTTACCTTTATTTTCTGAAGACAATGAAAGAAATAAGCACATCAATAGTTATTTCTTGATTTATTTGACTATGAACAGCTACATGTATTTAGAATATCATTTCTGCATCATTAAGCTCTTGTATAACAATACTGTGCTCTTCTGTATAGCACTTCCTTTTATATTTATATTGTTGACTATTGTAGATCCTCGTGATGGCCAAAAATGATATGTCATAATACTGTAAGTAAGTGTGGTGGTTAATGTTAAATAGATATAAATAGATTTTCAATAATAAGTATAGATGGACATGTCATACTCAAATGAACAAAAACTTTGAAAATGAAGTCATCATCATAAACAATGTTTGATGTCACCGTGACCTGATGGGTTTATGATGGACGTCATGACAAGATGGCAGATTGATGTTGTGCTGGGTGTCAAAACAACATAACAGATGAGTGTAATGCTGGATGTCACAGTGAGATGACATTGTTACTATTGGGCATAAAGTGACATGGTGACAAGTGATGCCAAAGTGACATTTAAACACAACTGATGAGTTACAAATCTAGATATGAGAAGAAGTGAAAGCAAGTACAAGTATGTCCAACTACAATCTCACTGGACAATGTCCTCTGGGTCAAACCTTATATTAGAGTCAGCTACTGTCTCCTCATATTTATCAAGTGGACTGGTCGAAAGATGAGGTCAACAATTCTCTGGACAACCCACATCATTGTCAACACAAAGCAACTCCCCCTCCACACACACCTTTTTCCCCCACTTAAAACAAGACAAACAAACAAACAACATTAGTGATGTATGCTTTGTTGCTTTAAATCCTACAATAGATGAGACTAACCTTTTGCCAGATAGAAAGTATACATTATAATAGTATACATTATAATAGTATACATTTTAATAGTATACATTTTAATAGTATACATTATAATAGTATACATTATAATAGTGTACATTATAATAGTATAGATGCAGTTTCAAATAAATACCCACCCAAGCCTTGTCCATTGGGTTGCCAGATGTCCGTGTCCGGTTTTGTACCGGCCTGTCTGGTATTATCGTTAATTGTGCAGTGGAAAAATGGAAGCAATACAGGACATTTTACATTGAAATCTTGTGCCATCGACAAAGTTCGACACTAGAGTCTGGTATTTTTGAGACAGCCACCTGGCAACCCTATTTGTCCATGTTAAATTATGGATCTGTAAAAAACTGAATGACATACTAAGTAAGAGGTAAAACAATGGATTCAAGTCAGGAGTGGTAACCAACATCATCAAACGACCTGGAACACTTGGACCTAACCCACTGGGAATTTTTAGAGGACATTTGTCCTACATGAAGACTGAGTTGGACTGACTTGATGCACATTTCCACTGATATGTAAGTATTTACCAACAGCTGCTCTATTTCTGTTTTTTAATGAAGCCAAAAATGACAATATTTCACAATGAAACAAATGGCCAATGGATTTGGATCGATCTACAACATACAATGTTCCTGATGAGCTCACAGATTAGATCTACAACATACATTTCATCACTGACATTAACAAAACCATTTGATAACAATCACAAAGTCACTCCATAACAATCACTCAGATTTACTAATGAGATAATTTATCACATGACTGCATGCAATCTATAAATAAACAATGATAATAACACTGAAGTTGTTCATTAATGAGAGCCAATGGAATTTTTAAAATCAAAAACCTCCTAATCATAACATTTAGTAGAGGCCAAATAAAACAATGAATGATCCCCTCATACATGCAAATAAATAAATTTGATTACGCCCTTGGATTAAAGACAATGTCATTTCTCATAATGCCCCATTCATGTTTGTTAGATCATATAAACAAACATTTGTTGAGAGGACCTCACATATCTCTGGTCCTCACTTGTGTTGTCTCATGTTAGAGCCTAGTCTCTGGTCCTCACTTGTGTTGTCTCATGTTAGAGCCTAGTCTCTGGTCCTCACTTGTGTTGTCTCATGTTAGAGCCTAGTCTCTGGTCCTCACTTGTGTTGTCTCATGTTAGAGCCTAGTCTCTGGTCCTCACTTGTGTTGTCTCATGTTAGAGCCTAGTCTCTGGTCCTCACTTGTGTTGTCTCATGTTAGAGCCCAGTCTCTGGTCCTCACTTGTGTTGTCTCATGTTAGAGCCTAGTCTCTGGTCCTCACTTGTGTTGTCTCATGTTAGAGCCTAGTCTCTGGTCCTCACTTGTGTTGTCTCATGTTAGAGCCCAGTCTCTGGTCCTCACTTGTGTTGTCTCATGTTAGAGCCTAGTCTCTGGTCCTCACTTGTGTTGTCTCATGTTAGAGCCTAGTCTCTGGTCCTCACTTGTGTTGTCTCATGTTAGAGCCTAGTCTCTGGTCCTCACTTGTGTTGTCTCATGTTAGAGCCTAGTCTCTGGTCCTCACTTGTGTTGTCTCATGTTAGAGCCTAGTCTCTGGTCCTCACTTGTGTTGTCTCATGTTAGAGCCTAGTCTCTGGTCCTCACTTGTGTTGTCTCATGTTAGAGCCTAGTCTCTGGTCCTCACTTGTGTTGTCTCATGTTAGAGCCTAGTCTCTGGTCCTCACTTGTGTTGTCTCATGTTAGAGCCTAGTCTCTGGTCCTCACTTGTGTTGTCTCATGTTAGAGCCCAGTCTCTGGTCCTCACTTGTGTTGTCTCATGTTAGAGCCTAGTCTCTGGTCCTCACTTGTGTTGTCTCATGTTAGAGCCTAGTCTCTGGTCCTCACTTGTGTTGTCTCATGTTAGAGCCCAGTCTCTGGTCCTCACTTGTGTTGTCTCATGTTAGAGCCCAGTCTCTGGTCCTCACTTGTGTTGTCTCATGTTAGAGCCTAGTCTCTGGTCCTCACTTGTGTTGTCTCATGTTAGAGCCCAGTCTCTCGTCCTCACTTGTGTTGTCTCATGTTAGAGCCCAGTCTCTGGTCCTCACTTGTGTTGTCTCATGTTAGAGCCTAGTCTCTGGTCCTCACTTGTGTTGTCTCATGTTAGAGCCTAGTCTCTGGTCCTCACTTGTGTTGTCTCATGTTAGAGCCTAGTCTCTGGTCCTCACTTGTGTTGTCTCATGTTAGAGCCTAGCCAATAATTAAAAACTTACCCTTCATCATTCATCACTTCAGCTACTATTCTTACTACTTATTGTTTGATATCTGAGTACTTGTCTAGTAGTATGTGTCTAGTAGTATGTGTCTAGTAGTATGTGTCTAGTAGTATGTGTCTAGTAGTATGTGTCTAGTAGTATGTGTCTAGTAGTATGTGTCTAGTAGTATGTGTCTAGTAGTATGTGTCTAGTAGTATGTGTCTAGTAGTATGTGTCTAGTAGTATGTGTCTAGTAGTATGTGTCTAGTACTATGTGTCTAGTACTATGTGTCTAGTAGTATGTGTCTAGTAGTATGTGTCTAGTAGTATGTGTCTAGTAGTATGTGTCTAGTACTATGTGTCTAGTACTATGTGTCTAGTAGTATGTGTCTAGTAGTATGTGTCTAGTAGTATGTGTCTAGTACTATGTGTCTAGTACTATGTGTCTAGTACTATGTGTCTAGTACTATGTGTCTAGTCTAGTGTAGTATGTGTCTAGTAGTATGTGTCTAGTAGTATGTGTCTAGTACTAAGTGTCTAGTACTGTGTCTAGTACTATGTGTCTAGTACTATGTGTCTAGTGCTATGTGTCTAGTGCTATGTGTCTAGTACTATGTGTCTAGTACTATGTGTCTAGTACTATGTGTCTAGTAGTATGTGTCTAGTAGTATGTGTCTAGTACTATGTGTCTAGTACTAAGTGTCTAGTACTGTGTCTAGTACTATGTGTCTAGTACTATGTGTCTAGTAGTATGTGTCTAGTACTAAGTGTCTAGTACTGTGTCTAGTACTATGTGTCTAGTACTATGTGTCTAGTACTATGTGTCTAGTACTATGTGTCTAGTACTATGTGTCTAGTACTAAGTGTCTAGTACTAAGTGTCTAGTACTATGTGTCTAGTACTATGTGTCTAGTAGTATGTGTCTAGTAGTATGTGTCTAGTACTATGTGTCTAGTACTAAGTGTCTAGTACTGTGTCTAGTACTAAGTGTCTAGTACTATGTGTCTAGTACTATGTGTCTAGTACTATGTGTATTTGGTGGTAATCCTGACTATAATTTGTGTCTTTAACCCATTCATGTTGTGCCGTTATCTGAGTTCTTCTCTTATACTAATGTCTCTTAACATAGAACACACCTTATTTACCTTAATTTCTGAATAGTATCCTACATTTAAGAATATTTCATTACATTAAGAAAGTTTCTGACATACAAATCTCTATCAACATTTTGTTATTAAATAAATGAGCAGCCCCTAAACCTAGAGACAACAAATCTAAGCAATGACAAGTTATCAATGACAAGTTATCAATGACAAGTTATCAACGACAAGTTATCAATGACAAGTTATCAATGACAAGTTATCAATCTTGATTCTAGTGTTGAATAAATGAAATGTTCTGTGACTTAAATAAAGGTCCAGCCACTCAAGAGGATCTTTGATGGCAATACAATGATATAGAGAAGCAGCAATATGAGATTTCAATACATAATGCAGAAAAGACATATTAAAAATAAATAAATAAAAAACATTGTTAAGGAGTGAATCATGGGATGTACAATAATGAATGAATGATCATGTTTAATACTTTGTACAACACAAGGACTGGGTGGATTCTGTAGTCACAGCCAACATTGAGTTTTGTTATCTTAAATATTACATACCACGCCCCCCCCCCTTTCCAAGGTTCTAGTATATTATTTGACTTCCTTCC
>CALYLW010002724.1:0-32808 GCA_944989445.1 Ampullaceana balthica | reverse complement strand
GACCTCATGACAATCGCATTCCTTTCTTATTTACCCCAGTTCGCTCCCCTTTTTCTCTTTTCTGTCAAACCCATGAATTTTCACGTGACATTCACCCCCATACTTAAAAAAAAATGTTTTGACCCGAAACATTTTTTGGTCATTACAACATAAAAAATATTATAGTTTGTGAAAATAGAATTATGTTTAACACTCATAATGAATGAAATAACAGTATGATATATGGAGGAGTTCATAGATTGTCAATCTTCAGCTGTTGCACAAATACAGGATCTGTTTTCCCTGTTTTTTCATTTATAAAGCATCTATTTATTATCAATCTGCTAAATATGTCAGCAACCACATTGTCCCTTCCTTTGACGGGTTTAATGTCAAACTTGTAGTCTGCCAGTAGCATTGCCAATCGATTAATTTTTTCATTGCTTATTTTTTTCTTATTGAATGCCACAAGTGGTTTGTGGTCTGTTAGAAGAGTGAATGTTCTACCTAGCAGGTATTTTTGTAGCTTCTGTAGAGCCCACACTATGGCCAAGCATTCTCTTTCTATGGTGCTGTAGTTGCGTTCTGGTTTTGTCAAATTTCTGCTTAGGTATTGGATTGTATGTGGAATACCCTCATTTTCTTGCATGAGGCAGGCTTCTACTGCAATAGATGATGCATCAGTAGCAACGATAAACGGTTTGTCCCATTGAGGTTTCTTTCTAAATGCTTTTTTAATATCTTCCAATGCATTGAAGCACTCTTTTGAAAAATGAAATTTTCAAACATCTGTCTTTTTTATAATTTCTGTCAGCGGGTGTACAATTTCTGCAAAGTTTGCAATGAATGGTCTATAGAAATTGCATAGCCCCAGCAGGGCTTGAACTTGTCTCTTTGACCTTGGGACGGACAAGTCAAAGATCTTGTTTTCGTTCTCTGTCGTGGGAGTTACTTTTCCTCCTCCTACTCTGTATCCCAGAAAATCAATGTTTCTTGCCAATGTTCATCTTTCGGGTGAGATAGTGACGTTATGTTTCTTGAGTCTGTTCAGTACCATTTCAAGAGTGTGTATGTGTGTTTCCCAATCTTTGGTATGGATACATATGTCATCTACATAGTGTACCACATTTGGGATACCTTCTAACATCACTTTCATGAATCTGCGGAAAGTTGCTGTGCTGTTTACAAGTCCAAACGGCATCACCAACCATTCATACACTTCATCTAGAGCAACAAATGCAGTATATTTGATTGAAGTAGGATCCATGTTTATCTGCCAAAAACCTCTGTTCAAGTCAAATGTAGTAAATATTTTGGAATTACCAATTCTGTCTACAATGTCTCTTGGGTCTCCAATAGGTTCATGGTCCAATTTTGTATTACTATTCAATTGCCTGTAATCACAACATAGTCGAATCTTTCCATTTTTCTTTTTGACTATGACAGTTGGTGAGGTATAGTTAGCTTCAACTGCTTTTCTTATTTTATTCTCTTTGAGCAGGTAATCAATTTCCTGTTTTACCGTGTCTCTTTATGCTATGGGAATAGGATACACTTTAGTCTTGAAAGGTTCATGTTCTAACAGCTGTATTTTATGAGTCACAGTTTTTGTATTTCCTGTTTCTTTTGTGATGACATCTTTGTAATTTTGAAAAATGTTCATCACTCTGTTTTTCATAACTTCTGGTATATCAGATGATATGTTTTCAATGTTAGAGATTTTTTTCATTGCACCAGTATCATTTTCATCTTCCTCTTTGCTGATGACATTTACTCTTTGTCTTTCTTCTTTATTATCACCATATGCTTTTAGTTTATCAATGTGCAGTTTTTTCACATACCCTTTTATATTAACACCATATGTCACATCACTAAGCTTTTCTTCAACCTTGTAAGGACCTTCCCATATGTTTTCATTCCTTGCGTTTGGCAACAACACTAATAATTTTTGTTCTGGTTTAAGTGTTCTTAATTGTCTGTTTTTATTTCTCTGTGTCTTGTACTTTGTTTGATGAGTCTTTGTTTAGCTGTTTCAATACTGTAGAGTATTTTGTCTCTAGTTTCTGACATTAATTGATATCTGTCCTGTATGGCATCTTGTTTGCTTATAAGTCTTTCTTTGAAATTTCTCAAAGGGCTTGCAGGGTTCTGACCAAACATTAGTTCAAAAGGACTAAAACCTGTGCTTTCATGCTTGCTGCTGTTGTATGCAAATAGCACTAAAGGTAAATATTCATGTCATCTGTCTTCATTGTCTACTGTAACTTTTAATAGCATGTTTTTCATTGTTTTATTTTAGTCTTTCGATCACTCCATTTGATTGTGGATGGTAAATTGTGCTGTGCACCTGCGTGATATCTAGCATATTCATAATTGCTTTTGTCATCTGCCCTTTGAACTGGCTGCCATTGTCTGAAAGAATGGTTTGAGGAAAACCATATCGGCTGAAAACATTGAGTAACTCAGTGCATATACTCTCTGAATCGATTCGTTTCAGTGGAATTGCTTCAGCCCATCTGGTGGCTATGTCCACTATGGTAAGAGCATACATATGTTTTTTCTTTGACATCTTTTTGAAAGGTCCTATTAGGTCGATGGCAATCTTCTCAAATAAGAAATTCGCCTTATCAGACAACTGTATTGGTGCCGTGTGCTTTCCATCTTTTGGATTGTGTCGTAAACACACCGTACATTTCTTGATGTATTCTTTTATTTGTTTCGTCATCTTGGGCCAGTAAAAGTTCTCTGCTATGGTAGCAATTGTCTTCTTGGCGCCCAAGTGTCCTCCTAAAGGACTGTCGTGTGCCATTTTTATAATGGTTTCTTGCAATTTTTTTAGGAATAACTACTCTTTTACATGTACCTGCTTGTGCACTGTTTATCAGTATGCCTCTATTTAGCTTGTAATGTTTGTTGTGGCCTATTTGATTATCTTTGACGCGTTTCATTTTTAATTCCTTCATTGTTTTATCATCATCTTGAAGTTTTTTTAAATTCTTGATTTGAGGTTAGTTGACTTCCCATTTGAATTTTTTCATCCACATCAATGTCTCTATTTTCATTTCTTTTTGTGGTGGCTCTGGTTTGTACACTGGCACATATTTGGTAGTTGTTCTCACACCATGCTTTAAACATTTCCTCAGAATTGTCAACTACACCTTCAATATTGCCTATGATTAGATCGCAAATAGCATCTTTAAGCACTCTCGCTCGAACTTCACCTTGAAACCAGGGTGAGTTAATGTTAAGGGTTGCAGTTGGACAATCTATTTTTGTGCCATCAGCCATTGCCAGTGTATCTTTTTTGCCATCATCTTCTTCTTCATCTACTATTTTGCTGTGTGCCACAATCGTTGTGCACCCTGAATCACGAAGACACATACATTTCTTGTTATTGACATACACTGGATAGAATTTAAGTTTTCCGTGACAGTTAATAGTAGCTACAGTGTCACTAGCTCTAGTTTCTTCTCAATTCGTCTTTCTCCTATCATCCATATCTTGATCTCATTTTTTCTCCATGTTTGATCATTATTTCTGTATCTGGAGTTATAACTATGCCTGCCTCTCCATGATCGTCTACCTCGATCATAATCTCTATGTCTGTAATTCTGATTATACCTGCCTTTGTTTTCAAAGTGATCTTGTCTATATCTTGTTTCTGTTTTATTTCGTGTTGGGCTGCCCTTAAGTGACACGCTATCTGTCTTTTCTTTGTTGTAATAGTAATAGCAATTCCTCGCTATATGTCCTCTTCTGTCGCAGCAATAGCAAATAGTTTCTGACTTTTTATTTTGGATTGTTGCAAGGAAATCTTGTCTTTTGTCCATTTCGACATCAGGATGTGAATCCTTGAACGTTCGTAGTGCGTTAGTCAACTCTGTTTGAGTCCTAATTTAATTTTCTTGTCTGTTAAATATGTAAATAACGTTGGTGTCACGCTTTCTAAGAATTTATCGATCAACACCATGTCTAAGATGGATTTTGGATCGCTTGTATCTATAGCTGCAAGTTCAAGCCATTTTGTTGGTTTCACCCTTGCTTCATGCACTATCATCCGAGGGTCTTTGTCCCTTTTAATTCTTATTTCATGGAATTCTTTTCTGTAGTCATTTTCTGATTTTCCAAAGTGCAATGAAAGTGCCTTTTTGACATTTTTGTAAACGTTTATGTCCTGTTTGGATATATTAATATTATTATAAGCTTCAAAAGCTTCTCCAGTGAGTTTGGTCATGAGTTGTGTAGGCCAATCTTTTAACTTCATACCCTTTCATATCCATAACAGATTCAAAATAGTATAGATAAACATCTATTTTTTCTTTTTTACGGTCATATTTTCTGACTTTGATCGATTCATTTGGTGTTGATTTTTCATTAGTATTTAGTATTATTACCTGGATTGTGTACTCTTTTTTTGTAGGTCAATTTGTAGTTTCAGGTTTTCATTTTTTAGCCGTTCCATTTCTCTTCTTGCACTTCTTTCTTCTCTTTCATTTGTTTGGGCTTCTTTAACTTTCTCTTCGACGAACTCTCGTAATTCTTTACCAATTAATCCAAATTCTTTGGCAAAAGCAGTGAATTCCTTATATTAATCCATTTTCTATTGAATGTAATGAATCGATGTTGCTTTCGCTTCATATATTTATTCCACTGAATGTCTCTTATTTTATGTCCTTTAATTATGCCACACAATGTTCCCTTGTTAAAATAAATGGCCCTCACTGAATAGCTTTACTGTTTATGACAGTATTTTCATTAAACATAAACTCCTGTTGATATTCCTTTAGCCTTTAGAAATTGTGATCATCACGACTCATCGAAAATAATGTGCTTTCACCATTTTATGTCACTTCTTTTTACTTCTTATTTTATTTTATGTCAGTCGTTTCACTTCTGAGGCGAAATCCTCGTTTTCACTTCTGACACCATTTTATGTCACATCTCCTTGTGACTGATTTGCTTTCTCTAGGGTTTGTTGGCTTCACCATCTCTCGCACAATAATTCACTACAATTCAAGTCAGGAATCTCTAGAATTCCAAATAGCACCACTCTAATGATTCAACTTCTCAATCTGACCTCTCACAACTACACACTTCATGTAACCTCATGTGTCCGCCTTGACTAAGTGACCACACTACCAGGCTGAACCTTGGACTTCCCTTGACATCATGACAATCGCATTCCTTTCTTATTTACACCAGTTCGCTCCCCTTTTCTCTTTTCTGTCAAACCCGTGAATTTTCACGTGACACAACGTTAATTTGATTTTCAAAAAGAACGTCTAATAATTGTTACTTATGACATCATAAATTAAATTTTTTGCTTTAATCGTGATTAATTAATAGTTATTTTTTCAAAAATTAATGATTAATTTAAATTAATCCTTAACAGCCCTAGTTTTTAAACGTTCTCACAACCAAACTCAAACAGATCATGAAAGGACACAACGAAGAGTTCAAATTTGATAACTTTTGGAAAGGATTTATTTAGAAGAAAATTTTAATAACTGAATTGAGAAGGATTCAACTATTAGAAGTTTGAATGCTTTGAAGGAGTTGTTTCTTGCCTGGAGGCTAGGACCACAAATAGGCACCTGACCGCAGAGTGAAACCAACAACCCCTGGCAGGCAATGCTAAAGTCCATTTAGGATGTTATGTACTAGTTAAATATGATTACTGTCTCTGCACGGATCTTAGACAGAGGATTAGATGCAATGTCAATGATGAAACCAAAGTACCCATTGAGGGTCAGGTTATCCAAAGCTACCGTTTTGTCCAAATAAATCTAGCAAACTTTAGTAGTGAGCAGTACCTGTTTAGAGCCAGGAGTGCCAATAAGGATTCGCAAAAGGTGCCATGAAGAACTTAGCGGATGCCAGCTCTGAGGAAACCTTCCAGTTGGGGTAACATCTTTGGTATGCTGTAGTTTAACCATTGAGATAAATTGAATATAATTTATGATTTTATAATGACTATCCACTCATTCATTGTCTCTTCATAGCCTTGGCTTAGTCTACCAGGTAGTTATTAATATTAATAAAGCTGTGCAATAACCATTATGAAAATTATCATGTGTTTGACAATTCATTCATTTGTAATAATTGCAAGACATGTGTTGTAGTACTGAATAAAGACAACAAATGGACACAGCTGTCTATTGATTTTCTTTAGATAGCAATAACCATTCTGATCTCAAATCTGTCAACTCAAAAGTTTTATTGATTGACAACCATTTTCTACAGATACCAATAGCCAACCAGACCACCAATCTGTCAACCCAAAAGTTCCATTGTTTGACAACCATTTTCTACAGATACCAATAGCCATTCAGATTTCCAGGCTTGGATCCTGGAAATTTAATTGATGGACAACCATTTTCTCCCACATTTTATAATTCTCAGGTGTGATAGTGTCTTGCATTTGCATGCATAAAAAAAAGATATATAGAGTTATAGAGAGTAGAGAGAAGAGTCAAAATGATAACTTTGGAATGAATGAAAGAAGGTACATAATGTATCAAAGAAATTGGAATATAATTCAGTTTAATGGTATCTTTGCCATAATAATCTTTGCCAATCAATATAATTAATGTCCCATCTAAGGTTTGTTGGTCCGTGTGCAAAATAAAAAATTAAAAAAACTCTTGTGTGCAAAATACCTCAGAATTTACTATTTTATGGCAAAATTTACACCCCATTTATTAACAGATATTATTTAATCGTTAATCTTATTAAAATTTGCAGTGCAGTAATTGTAAATTGCTGCGCAGCATTGGTCAGATAACTGCGGATCTTAAAGGGAACTACAGTATGGGAACTTGAGTATAGTTGGGAACTGTAAAGTGGACTAAAGTATGATCATACAAAAATATACATTTCATTTTGTACACTTGTTTAATTACAGAAATGAACATGTTTTACTCAAGTACTCGCTATTGCCCACAGCCACACATTTGATGAGTTTCTGACTATCTACGTTAGTTGTGTTTACAAAAGAACACCCGGACAGAATATAAGTTGTATCTATATCTGATTCAGTGTACACTATTAAATAAAACAACCCCTTAAATACAAAGTGTTTGACTATATATCCCTTATATATGAGACATAATTAAAAGTATTGATCATGTTCAAACGCGACAAACATTTACAAACTGAATCTGCCTTAACTCCCTTTTGCTGTATAGATGTATAGACGGGGGGGGGGTGAGGGGAAAGGTCTGGTCACCGATCGCTGGACCGAGCTCAGCGTGACACGTAAAATGTAAACAAAAGCACGCCGGTACATCGATGGGTGGCGTGAACTGGCACGTGGAAGACTTGGGTTATCCGCCCGCCCAAGACAGAGAGAGTCGGCGGTGAAGTTAATATAAGGGATTTTTAAAAAAAATACCTACTATAATCATATCCCTCTATTACGCACTTTTAGGTTTTCATGGGAAAAAAATATTTGATTGGATATTATATGTCTATTGGACATATATAAACATAATATGGAAGAAAAATATACTATTTTTATAAAATTGTGATTTTATTGGTATGTTACCATATGGTAACAGTGCGTCTAAAAGGTAAAAAAAAATTAAAACAGAATATATAGGAACATGACAACTATTTTTTATAATTTTAAAAGATGATGATTTAATTGTGAACACCAATAAGTGTAAACATTCATTTGATTACAATTACATGTTTATATGTTGAATATACTGCTCCAATAATTCATGAAAATAATAGTAAGGATAACAAAAATCATTATTTTACAACATAAATAAAAACAAAATAAAGGAAAATCTAATAATATTTTTTAATAAAATACCTTCATAAAGGCCAGTAAACATTTATACACCTACATACAAATCTAGTTTGAGTCTACTGAAACTGTTTGACTTGTGCGTCTTGAAAAGTTGAATAGTACATAAGTACATGTTACTAATTTTTACACATTTCATTCTAAAAAAATTCCCTGCAATTTGACCTCTTGCATCTTTCTTTTTTGTAAATTGGCTCAGGAAAATGACCAACATAGTCATGTCTTACTGGTATTTGTTAAACAGCTGCTGTAGGATCTGTCATTTCTTTGGCTCTATGATGAGCACATTTTCTAAACCCTACTTTACCTTTTTTCATTAGGCATATTGCGATCTGTGTCTTGAAATCAAGTAGAGAAAGGATATTTGTTTGGTCCCAATCTGCATTACTACAGGCATTCCTATAGATCAGTCATGCCTAAACTACTGCCATATTCATAATATCCACTTGAAAACAATCATTGAGTGTTGTTTATTTCTTACTTGTAACATTGATAACTAGACGGAGCACAATGTTTCCAGAAGCTCCTATAACCAATTCTATTTTACACGGCAGAATTTTACAGAAGTATCATTCAAATTTATGAATCACTCCAGTAATAGAACAACACACACACTTTTTAAACTGTTGGGGTTATATTGTTATAGATATATTTTTATTAGCCACCTTGTCATAACGAGTATCAATTCCCCAGTAACAACTGCTTTTGGCATTTGAACTATGATGCTCATCATAAATAAACTCCAGTAAACTGCTCCAGTTCATTAGCATCCAAATATTGGTTCATATTTGTCTGAGCTCTGTAAATGTTTGATTGTATTACAAAATTATCCATTATTTATTCATCAATAATTTCCCTAAAGTAGTCTATAGGATTTTGATGCTCTTTTGCAACAGCGATAAAACAAAAACAAAAACAGGATCTTGAGGAAAGAATTCTGCTGCTAAGAAAATGTCCATTTGATACTTTTGCCTGTGGTTGGACTGCAGTACCTAAAAATTACCAGGTGCTTCATTCATATCCCTCTCAGAGACTGGTGTTGTTGAGTCTGAAAAGGACAAATTGAATTATTATTTTTTTAGTGTTTACGTCAACAATTGTATTGAATGATATTTAATTATTCTTTCAAAAGATATAAGACATAATATTTTATTTTTAAAAATTATGTAAATTTACCTGAATCTCTGTTGTGCTCTGATTCTGGATTAAAAGTTTCATCTACATCATCGTCATCTTCCTAAGATAGTTCATTATCATCTGGGTCCTCAGGAATGGCACAAACATGTACATCTTTATTTTTTCCATGAAACCTTGATGGATACAAGACTTTGGTATTTGAATTCTTGAGAGGAAAAAAACAAACAAATAGAAAATGTACAAAATATATATGTTGTATATCATTGATTATCATCCATATGTCTAATTCTATTTATAATTCTATTTATAAAAAAGAATTTTAAAATTATTTTTAATTTAACATTAAAGATTGTAAAACTTGTTAATTTTATAAAAGTATAAAAGGCTAACATAAATATTTGATATTTATAAATATTCTATAAATAAAACACTATTTATATCGCTTATAAAATGTTAGCTTTAGTATGTTGTCATTTTCCAACAAGAAAAACCACCCCAAAAAAATAACCACATAGACGCACTGTTACCAAATGGTCACATACCATTTTTTTCAAATTTTATCAAACGTTGATGACAAATATCAAAAATAAGCTTACATAATTATTGTATAAACATTAATGTTACCATTTAATATTTTTTTGAACAGAAACTTTCATTATGCGATAAAAAACGAACACTTGTACTTACGAGATTCGGTAGACACAAGTGTAGCCCACTGTGACCAAATAAAAGTTGCTCTTACAAAAATACGAAATGGTCTAAGTGAAGAGTTCTCCGGTATAAAAGTTCAAAACATGATAAAATAAAAGGGGAACCAGTCTGAAAAATTAAAAACTAATCAAGCATTAGTGAAATAATTATTATTTCGCTTTGTTACCAAATGGTCACATTGTGTAATAGAGGGTTAAAATAAAGATGCATTTTAGACTTTAACCAATTGGAATTTTTTAAAATTTACATTAAGTAAGCAGATTTCAAATACCAAAAAATTATTAGTAATATTAGTCTATTCAAGATAATGTTTTTCTCTAAAGTCATAGACATCTGTGTGGTATACCTAGCGGTTATCACGTTTTCAATATGATGTACATGCCCAAGTGACAAGTAATCCTACTGCTAAAACTGCCTACTTTCAGTAATAGAAAGTCCTCTTCTCTGACATAGCCACATGTCATTCATATCATTATCATTGTCAAGCTTGACAGAGCTGTTAAAGCAAACACCATAGTTCTTATAAAATGAAGTTAGAGTGACACCCTGCGAGCTAAAACCACATTGATACTGATGATGCAACTGTTAGCAATACAATAATTTTATTATCACATACTGAAAACTTTATCAATCTTAAGATCAGGTGTAAGTATACGCCGTAAAATGGTGCTGCTGAAGTGGTACTGATACAATACAACTCAACCCAATCTTCCACCAATCAATGATCCACCCAATCCTCCACCACTGATCCACCAAATCCCCCCATCACTGATCCACCCAATCCTCCACCAATCAATGATCCATCACTGATCCACCCAATCCTCCACAAATCACTGATTCACCAAATCCTCCACAAATCACGGATTCACCCAATCCTCCACCAATCACTCATCCACCCAATCCTCCACCAATCACTGATCCACCCAATCATCCACAAATCACTGATCCACCCAATCCTCCACCAATCACTGATCCACCCAATCATCCACCAATCACTGATCCACCCAACCATTCCGTCACCCAATCACTGATCCAACCAACCCTTCCACCACCTGTGTTGTGTTAACATTGTATGAGCACGCGAGGACTTGACCGAGTATGATTAGTATGAAACACGTGATTTGTGTAGTGAATTGTAATAGTGCGAGGTCGTGAACTGAGAGGATGAAAAAAAAATAAAGTAATGGGGGTGAGACTGCAATCAGGCTTTTAAAAAGGTAAATGCATAAAATAAAAACAGGGTATTAGTAGGCCTGACAGGACGTAACACAACAGCGAACGTTTCGGCAAAGAGCCTTCTTCAACGGACAAAAAGTACACAAATGAAACGAATAAAACGAAATAATAGAAAAAAACACTTAGCTGCGGTGAAATCCAAGTAGTCCAGTAAAGATAAAGCAAGGAGAGAAAAGTAAGAGCTTAAATAGGAAAGGAAAGGGTGGGTGTGGCCAATCAATCAGCTTGTCAGTGCGAACACAACGTTGATCCCATGTGGTGTAAGAGTCCCATATTCATGGATTAGTCTATTCTCCAGACTGACCCGGCCGGGTGTGTTTGTACAAGAAACCAAGGCGGTGACAGACATGTCATCGACGCCCATGTGGTCCCGTCCATTGAAGTGTCGGGAGACAGGACACTGTTTGTCTTGTTTAATGGCCCGTACATGTTCCGCGATACGGCAAGAGAGTAACCTCCCCGTTTCACCAATGTACTTCAAAGGACAGCGCTTACACACAATGGTGTAGACCACATTGCGGCTAGTACAAAGATAGCCATTCCTAATCTTGAATGTCCCCTTAGGGAAGACAATCTGGTCCGTCTGGGTAACAAAGGGACATGTCTTGCAGCGATTACGACCACATGGCTTAGTGCCCAGATGGGAGGACGGAATAAGCAGACGGCTACGAACCAATAGGTCTCGCAGATTTTTGTCCCTCCTGAATACAATGAGGGGTGGGGTGGAAAATATGTTGTTTGTCTCAGGGTCCGCGAGGAGGATGGTGCGATTTTTCACAAATATTTCCTTTGCTCTGATGTTGTGGGGATGGTATGTGAGCACCAATTTGCTCCTTTCATTACTATCACTGGAGCGTGATACAAAGGCGTCGGCACGAGTGAAGTTTTTAACTCGCTGAAGTGCAGATTGAAGTATAGCTTCAGGGTAAGACCTTTGTCTAAAAAACTCCACCATTTCCAACGCCTTTTCCAAAAAGTCCTCATTAGATTGACACAGCCTACGGAGGCGAAGGAGTTGTGAAAATGGAATAGAATCCTTACAGGATTTGGGATGAGACGAGGGATAGAGTAGGTAAGAGTGACTGTCCGTAGGTTTGAAGTAGGCCGAAGTGAGGAGGTGGTTCTTCTGGAGAGTTACAGTAATGTCCAGGAAATTAACCGATAGTTCGGAAATCGTGTGAGTGAACTTAATGGAGGGGTGAAAAGAATCAACAAAGCTGATGAACGTGTCAAGTTCACTCCTCTCCATATGAGTGACCCCAATGCCGTCATCAATGTATCTTTTATAAAATTCGGGGAGGCGACCAGTGTATTCTTGTTCCACTCTGTGCTCGAAATGGCCCATGAACAAGCATGCATAGCTGGGTCCCATTTTAGTCCCCATGGCGACCCCACTGATTTGGTCAAAGAACTGGCCATTGAACTCAAACGAGTTGAGGGTTAAGACCAATTCCGCCAAGCGTAGTAAGGCATGTGTAGGTATATTGGGGTGAGGTTGTCTGTCCAAAAAGTATTGTACAGCCAGAAGGCCATCGTTGTGGGGAATGGATGTATAGAGGGAACATACATCAAGGAGGAACAGATAGTTCTTTACGTTTGGATTGATGCTCAGAGAGTCGAATGTCCGTAAGGCATGGTTGGTGTCCTTAATGTACGTAGGGAGGGATGCCACTATCGGTTGGAAGACACTATCCAAGAATTCAGAAATGTGTTCTGTTGGACAAGAACATGCAGAGACAATAGGTCTACCAGGGTTACCATCCTTGTGAATTTTAGGAAGGAGATAAAAGGATGGCTTGCCCAGGTCACTGTCAAAAATGTGCATCCTGGACGCTGATTGAGGTAGAGCGCATTCTGTTATCAACTCATCGATGGAAATATTTGTGAAAAATCGCACCATCCTCCTCGCGGACCCTGAGACAAACAACATATTTTCCACCCCACCCCTCATTGTATTCAGGAGGGACAAAAATCTGCGAGACCTATTGGTTCGTAGCCGTCTGCTTATTCCGTCCTCCCATCTGGGCACTAAGCCATGTGGTCGTAATCGCTGCAAGACATGTCCCTTTGTTACCCAGACGGACCAGATTGTCTTCCCTAAGGGGACATTCAAGATTAGGAATGGCTATCTTTGTACTAGCCGCAATGTGGTCTACACCATTGTGTGTAAGCGCTGTCCTTTGAAGTACATTGGTGAAACGGGGAGGTTACTCTCTTGCCGTATCGCGGAACATGTACGGGCCATTAAACAAGACAAACAGTGTCCTGTCTCCCGACACTTCAATGGACGGGACCACATGGGCGTCGATGACATGTCTGTCACCGCCTTGGTTTCTTGTACAAACACACCCGGCCGGGTCAGTCTGGAGAATAGACTAATCCATGAATATGGGACTCTTACACCACATGGGATCAACGTTGTGTTCGCACTGACAAGCTGATTGATTGGCCACACCCACCCTTTCCTTTCCTATTTAAGCTCTTACTTTTCTCTCCTTGCTTTATCTTTACTGGACTACTTGGATTTCACCGCAGCTAAGTGTTTTTTTCTATTATTTCGTTTTATTCGTTTCATTTGTGTACTATTTGTCCGTTGAAGAAGGCTCTTTGCCGAAACGTTCGCTGTTGTGTTACGTCCTGTCAGGCCTACTAATACCCTGTTTTTATTTTATGCATTTACCTTTTTAAAAGCCTGATTGCAGTCTCACCCCCATTACTTTATTTACTTTTACCTTTTGACTGCTACTTTGTGTTTGTGTTTTGTTTTATTTTCGTTTTGTTGTTCATTCCTATATTCCTCTCACTTCTCCTTTAGCCCTTCCTTTTACTTGACCACTATGCCTTCTATCAAAAGTACTATGAACCAACTGAGATCCTTTATTTTAACTGCGTTCAGTTTATTAACACCTGACTTAGGTAACGATTGCAAAGACCTGGCTTTTAACCTCTTTAAAAAAACCAGATACACTGTTCATCTCAACTTTCTTAATAATTGCATTCGCCTCCAATTAATACCCAAAGGCTTTAACAGCAATTTTAACCCGGCATCTGCTTCATTTAATTCTAAGGATAAATCTCAACTTTTATCACTTGAGAGAAAAGTTGCTTTTCAACGCATGCGTCTTCTCGTACACTCTCACAAACGGTATATCGCTTATCTCAGCACCCAGATATACAGACTTGAAGACCGTATGAGATCCAAGTTAAGTGATAACCACTTGGCACTTAACTTCATTAGAGTCATTATCCACCAACTCAACCGGGATTTATATCTGTTTCTATCAACTAACAAAAAGAAGAAGCTTGGTAAACTTAAACCTCCTCAAGTTATACCTCAACAGACCACCACCAACAAGAATTTAGTAATTTGCATACCCCCAGATTTACCACTCTCAGAGAATGAAAGATCCCTTCTATCTAAGGGTCTTAAATTCATTCCTCTTACACCTTCTTGCGACCGTTTTCAACTACAGAGCGATTCTCAACGTTTTTTCCGCGCTCTCAGACTTCAGTTCCATTTTGCCGGGAAAAACAACACGCTTCCCGATGATGAGTTATTCCCATTCAAAAAACAAAGGAAATCTACTTGGACACCACTGCCTGGTCAATCCAAGGCTCTGGACTTATATATCAAAAGCACAGAGAATGATATTAAAAACCTTTTGTTTCCTCGACTCCGTAAATCCAACCTTTCTAAAGTTGAGTCGAAAGCCTTGTCTTTATTGCGCAGCCGTAAAGACATTGTCATCAAACCGGCCGACAAAGGCGGGGCCGTAGTTGTATGGGATAAGGAGTTGTATATTAAGGAAGCTCAGAGACAACTGGAGGACACCCAGTTCTACCAACAGAGAGCCACAGATCCCATCATGAAAAACAACACGGTGGTTAAAAAGACCATCGATGAGTTGATAACAGAATGCGCTCTACCTCAATCAGCGTCCAGGATGCACATTTTTGACAGTGACCTGGGCAAGCCATCCTTTTATCTCCTTCCTAAAATTCACAAGGATGGTAACCCTGGTAGACCTATTGTCTCTGCATGTTCTTGTCCAACAGAACACATTTCTGAATTCTTGGATAGTGTCTTCCAACCGATAGTGGCATCCCTCCCTACGTACATTAAGGACACCAACCATGCCTTACGGACATTCGACTCTCTGAGCATCAATCCAAACGTAAAGAACTATCTGTTCCTCCTTGATGTATGTTCCCTCTATACATCCATTCCCCACAACGATGGCCTTCTGGCTGTACAATACTTTTTGGACAGACAACCTCACCCCAATATACCTACACATGCCTTACTACGCTTGGCGGAATTGGTCTTAACCCTCAACTCGTTTGAGTTCAATGGCCAGTTCTTTGACCAAATCAGTGGGGTCGCCATGGGGACTAAAATGGGACCCAGCTATGCATGCTTGTTCATGGGCCATTTCGAGCACAGAGTGGAACAAGAATACACTGGTCGCCTCCCCGAATTTTATAAAAGATACATTGATGACGGCATTGGGGTCACTCATATGGAGAGGAGTGAACTTGACACGTTCATCAGCTTTGTTGATTCTTTTCACCCCTCCATTAAGTTCACTCACACGATTTCCGAACTATCGGTTAATTTCCTGGACATTACTGTAACTCTCCAGAAGAACCACCTCCTCACTTCGGCCTACTTCAAACCTACGGACAGTCACTCTTACCTACTCTATCCCTCGTCTCATCCCAAATCCTGTAAGGATTCTATTCCATTTTCACAACTCCTTCGCCTCCGTAGGCTGTGTCAATCTAATGAGGACTTTTTGGAAAAGGCGTTGGAAATGGTGGAGTTTTTTAGACAAAGGTCTTACCCTGAAGCTATACTTCAATCTGCACTTCAGCGAGTTAAAAACTTCACTCGTGCCGACGCCTTTGTATCACGCTCCAGTGATAGTAATGAAAGGAGCAAATTGGTGCTCACATACCATCCCCACAACATCAGAGCAAAGGAAATATTTGTGAAAAATCGCACCATCCTCCTCGCGGACCCTGAGACAAACAACATATTTTCCACCCCACCCCTCATTGTATTCAGGAGGGACAAAAATCTGCGAGACCTATTGGTTCGTAGCCGTCTGCTTATTCCGTCCTCCCATCTGGGCACTAAGCCATGTGGTCGTAATCGCTGCAAGACATGTCCCTTTGTTACCCAGACGGACCAGATTGTCTTCCCTAAGGGGACATTCAAGATTAGGAATGGCTATCTTTGTACTAGCCGCAATGTGGTCTACACCATTGTGTGTAAGCGCTGTCCTTTGAAGTACATTGGTGAAACGGGGAGGTTACTCTCTTGCCGTATCGCGGAACATGTACGGGCCATTAAACAAGACAAACAGTGTCCTGTCTCCCGACACTTCAATGGACGGGACCACATGGGCGTCGATGACATGTCTGTCACCGCCTTGGTTTCTTGTACAAACACACCCGGCCGGGTCAGTCTGGAGAATAGACTAATCCATGAATATGGGACTCTTACACCACATGGGATCAACGTTGTGTTCGCACTGACAAGCTGATTGATTGGCCACACCCACCCTTTCCTTTCCTATTTAAGCTCTTACTTTTCTCTCCTTGCTTTATCTTTACTGGACTACTTGGATTTCACCGCAGCTAAGTGTTTTTTTCTATTATTTCGTTTTATTCGTTTCATTTGTGTACTTTTTGTCCGTTGAAGAAGGCTCTTTGCCGAAACGTTCGCTGTTGTGTTACGTCCTGTCAGGCCTACTAATACCCTGTTTTTATTTTATGCATTTACCAACTGAGAGGATGGCTGGCTATTAATGTAAGGTTCAGGATGTAACAACGTTGGGATGATTGTATAGTTGTTACCCAGACCACAAGGTGTTGAAGTCTTGTTTCTTGGCTCGCCATAACTTCTACATGGTGTCAGAAGTACCGACTCCATAACTTCTACATAGGATCTCAAGACTATTAGAAGTACTGACGCCATAAGTTCTATTACATGGTGTCAGATGGACCGACTCCACCCGCCACAACCACTGTGACTATAGCTACATACTACATTTACATGGAAACATTGCTGACCACTGGAAGAGGTTAAAGCAGTCCTACCAGATATAAAAGGTAGCCAGTGGACTAGGCACAAAAAGCAAATAAGTGAAGAGCATGACACTGCTGCATGTAATAGGCCATGAAGCAGTGGAAGTAAACAATACATTCCAATGGACTGGACAGGAATGTAACGATTGAGACACGTATTTCTATTCAGTGAAATTTTTGTTAATTAGGGCTAAGAAAATTCGAAAGTTATTGTTTGCCAAAAACAGTGGCGTCGCTAGGGGGGTGGTTGGGCGGGCCGCCCCGGGTGACACCCATCAGAGGGTAACACCTAAGCCTCAAATTTTACTGTGTACAATTTTATGTCAGAAAAGAAGAAGACACATTTTTTTAAAATAGAAAGAAATTAAGAAATACAAATAATACAATGAAATTCGTTAAACGCGAAAACGTTTTAGTAAAAAAAATATCAGTTAACTTGCAATAGTAAAAAAAAAGTCCCAACACACAAACAACATTAAAACAAATTAGGAGAAAAGAAACAGTCGCAGCAGAGAGGTCTTTAAAAAAAGGCTGAACATGAAAGAGGAATTGCATTATGTTTTAAAAGATAGAAAGCCATTTGGGCTTTGACACACCAACAGCATGGACTAATCCCACCTCACGACTCCCTCCACCACAGTGGGGGGGGGGAATAAGATTTGTATCCCCCTCCCCCCCCCCAAAAAAATTTTTTAATCAAAAGATGGGTTTTCTTCGTTGTTTTTCTAGAGGAAAATTATTATTTCAATGTCTTTGAGTTAATATTTTGTTATATATATATTTATTAAAGGCGTGAAAGCATAGATATGCATGTTTATATACATGTAGTCCTCCGATTACGACGGTCCCATCCGGACTTACGCTGTTTCGTGGTTACGAACGCGGCCACGCGTCCCCATACAGAAAATATTTCGCGTTATTCAGTATTTTTAAATTTAAAAAAAAATTCATGGGAATTGTTTTCTATATTTGAAATAAAAAATGTATTGAAAAATATGTATTATTATTATGTTTCAACCTACAAATTTCGTTTGCGAATTTTTTTGGCGAAGTTTTCAATCAAGTCAATAAGGCTAAGTAAGCTTACAAGTTCCTTTTCGATGCTCATTAGAGAGAGCATATTCAGTCTTTGTTGTCACATGCACATTCTTGTTATATTATTTTCTAATCTGGGTCATTCATTAATTGTTTTTGTTAGAAGGGAGATGTGAGAGACATGTTGTTGTGTTTACATTGTATGAGCATGCGAGGACTTGGCGGGTATGAAACACGTGATTTGTGCTGTGATTTTTAATAGTGCATGGTCGTGAACTGAGATAATGGCTGGCCTTTTAAAGTTATCATTTCAAAAAATATTTTTTCATCAAAATGTTGCTTTTTAAAAACTTTTGTACTATTCATTTATGCCGTTTTTTCACTTGAGGGTCCGTGGGCAAGTTATTACTGTAACAAGGGGTCAATGGGTCAAAAAGTTTGGGAACCACTGATCTAACCCCTCCACCACTCACTGATCCACCCAACCACTCCTCCATTCCCTGATCCACCCAACCCCTACTCCACTCACTGATCCACACAACCCCCTCCTCCCCATTCATACCCCAAACCATAAATTAAATAAATCTCATTAAACTATGTTGACATGCCACAAATATAGATCAAATGCACTGCTTGATACATCGAACTTGAAATCGTTCAATCTTTATTTAAAAAGTTGTTCTTACGAAATGTAGGCTATATATACTTAAATTTGGATCTTAGTAATTTTATGTAAGCCAAAAAACCAAGACTTCTTAATGTGATATTTTGAATTATTATTGAAGTAAATTTCTAACTTATATTTGGTCTACGTGTTAGTAATTTTTAAAAAACGTACACTAATGAATGGCAAAATGGTTGTTGACACTGGCAATGACATCGTCCAAGTCCAAGTGTTTAATTTACTACAAGGAAAGATAAACAATTAAACTTGTGACTTTGATTTCGACTTTAGCATTTAGGTGATGACTTCCTGGTGAATAAGATAAATTTGAATTCATAGAACGCGTGCATTTTAAAAGTTATTTTCTAATTATTATTATTATTATTTTGGTGGGCCTAATTTGTCCAAAAGGCATGTTTAGTTTATGAAAAGAGCAACAATTTTTTTTTAAATGCATGCTGCGCCCTCTGGGTAGGCTCAAAATATTATGTCAACAAAATGAAGCAGAGTTGTGAAATGTGGCTATCTCTTCACTAGTTGTACTATACAGAAAGTAAACCAATTACTTACCAGCAAGACGTTTGGTTGTGGTTCATCATTTCAATAGGGTGGAATGTTCAATATTCAATGGAGAAAGGGCATGCAGCAGTTATTCTTTTCATTTATTTCTATTATTTAAATTAATTTTTATAATTGCGATATTTATTTCTTACAAACTTTTAAGTGGCGAATTTTAATCCAAATAAACATCCAACAGAAACTAAAATCGTAAGAGGTAGAATTATTAGAATGTATTTGTTACGGGTAATAAAGGAGAAATAAGTGAATGTGATGGAAAACTTGACTATAATGCCATAGGCTGTTAGTGTTAGGGTCATATACGCCGCAATGTATAATACAAATTTTTTTTGTATACTATACTATACGCATGTAGAAATTTCGATCACTGCTATTCACCGTATTCTTTCCTGTACATTAACATGACGCTAGAGCGCGGTGTCCACAATTTTTGTAAGTAAATATACCCGGGGGTCAAACTAAGACGATAAACAAGATGACAGGCGTTGAGACTGAGTTTTAATAATTCACATGATTTTTTAAATTAAAAATTGTAATGCTCTACCGATTTTTAAATAGTTTTTTAGGGGAAAAGAGTGAATGGGACAATACTATTGCTAGTTTCAAGACTTTATAAAATAATTTATGTCTTATTCCATCAATAAAAATGTATAAAAAATGACGTTATTTGGCCTTTACTTTTACCCAAAGTACAATCTGGCAATCCTGTGCATCCCACCTGCGCGTCCTATTTCCTGTCACCTCCTGTTGTGATAACAGATTTTGTTAATTTTAGGGTAAGACAATTTTTCTGCGAGTCCGATGTGGCGGAGTTGTTGTCTAGGTGGTTGAGGTCCCCCGTGGCCACAGATAATTACCCCACTGGACGGGTAAAATGAATCGCATTGCTGGGTTTTAGTTCAAGCACGTTTAATGACATTAAATTTCCAACATGTATAGTCAAGTACAATTGGTAATGTTATGGTTGATCTTCATGCCATCCAGAGTCCACACAGCCTTTTACTCTTAACTTTCAATCGTCCTCGGCCCAGCTTGACCGTATCGGACTACGTTAAAAAAACTCCCCTCTCTACTGTTCAGTTTTGTACCCTGCCTGTCACTCGGCAACTCAGCTCTCTCCAACTCGCAACTCTCAACTCTCATTATATAGGCCCCGTTTTTACAGCCTCGGTCACCCACACTGTCTCCACGCTGATTACAGCTCTCACGTACCCTGAGTCCCCCCCCCCGTTCCACGTGAACAGGCGTGTTCACAGCCCATTGACCCACGCTCGCCCCATTTATGCTAAGTCATCCCCACCCCACAACATCTGACAGTGACATCCGATCACATTCACATAGTACAGACAAGCCATGAGCTAGGAACCAATGGGATAATTTACTAATGTACCACATCGCGAAATTCCATTTTGGTAATCCTGCAGTTTCTACAAGTACTATATTATTTCACAGCGAAATTTAATTTTCTCGTGAGAACTTATATTAGGCACTCCAGCTCAAAGTTTCAAATACAACTGACATAAAAAATAGCATATCTTTGGAAAGAGCTTGCTTTCCATTAACACCAAAATCATTCTTCTATCTTTTATAGGAAAAAAGTTATGATTTTCGCTTTGAAATAAAAACTGCAAAAAAGGCCGATCCTTGCACGAAAGGTTCGGGAACAGAAGGGACAGGGGGCGAGTGCGACATCTCCTGGAGGGTTGACAGCATGGGCCTTTCGGGCTTGCCTCTTCTTTTCTGCGGCGGTAATCCGGTTTGCCTCACATGACCTGGCACCTTCGTGGATGGAAGAGCGCCAGGTGGATCGGTCCATTGCAGCTCGTTCCCACGTGTCTGGATTTATGGCAAATGCTTTCATTGAGGCTTTCAGTGTGTCTTTGAAGCGTTTTTTTTGCCCACTGTGGGACCGCTGGCCATACTGGAGCTCACCATAGAAGATTCTCTTTGGCAGTCTCTCGTCTGGCATTCGGACAACGTGCCCTGCCCAGCGAAGCTGGGACTGCATCAGGAGGGTGAAGATGCTGGGGAGACCTGCCTTGGTCAGTACCACTGTGTCTGGAATTTTGTTCTGCCACTTTATGCCGAGAATCTTCCTGAGGCTTGTTATATGAAAGTGGTTCAGCTTTCTTGCATGGCGCTGATAAACAGTCCAAGTTTCACAAGCATAAAGCAGTGTGGGGAGCACCACTGCCCTGTACACTTTCAGCTTGGTCTGGATGGTAATGCCTCTTCTGTTCCAGACATTAGGGTACAACCTGCCAAAAGTGGAGCTGGCTCTGGCAATTCTGACGTTCACTTCGTCATCGATGGTGACATTTTGAGACAGTGTGCTGCCTAGGTATGTGAACCGGTGCACTGTATTGAGTCTCTGGCCGTTGACAGTGATGTTGGGCTTTACGTAGGGTCTTCCAGGCGCAGGCTGATGGAGGACCTCAGTCTTCTTGGTGTTGATTGACAGACCAAAGTTTGTGCAGGCACTGGAGAACAGGTTTACACTGCGTTGCATGTCGGCTTCTGAGACAGCGTTGAGGGCACAGTCATCAGCAAACAGCAGGTCTCTGATGATGTCTGTCATAACCCTGGTTTTTGCCTGGAGCCTCCGAAGGTTGAACAGCTTGCCATCTGTGCGGTATTTCAGGTTGACACCAACATCCTCGTCTCTGAAGGCCTCTGTCAGCATGGCGGAAAACATGAGGCTAAACAGTGTTGGTGCCAGGACGCAGCCCTGCTTGACTCCGTTTGTGACTGGGAAAGGATCAGAAAACTCCCCGCTGTCCTGGACTCTGGCCTGCATGCCTTCATGGAATTGTTGCACCAAGACGATGAATTTCCTTGGGCAACCGTACTTGGCCATGATCTTCCACAGACCCTCTCTGCCAACAGTGTCAAAGGCCTTGGTCAGGTCAACATAGGTGGAGAACAGATCAGAGTTCTGCTCCTGACATTTCTCCAGCAGCTGCCTGGCAGCGAACACCATGTTGATGGTTCCTCGCTCTTTTCGGAATCCACACTGACTTTCAGGCAGGAGTCCTTGGTCAAGGTGCACTGTGAGGCGGTTGAGCAGGATTCTGGCAAGGATCTTTCCTGCAATAGAAAGCAGGGATATGCCTCTGTGGTTGTCACAAGCCTGTCTACTTCCTTTTCGCTTATATAGATGTATGATGGTGGCATCTTTGAAGTCCTGCGGGATCGTCTCTTGCTGCCATATTAAGAGAAACAGCTCATGGAGCCTTTCAGTCAGGGCTGTTCCCCCCTCCTTGTAGACCTCAGCTGGTATGGCGTCAGAGCCAGGTGCTTTGCCACTGGAGATAAGATAGATTGCTTTCTGGGTCTCGAGCAAGGTTGGTGGGTCATCCAGTGCTTTGTTTGTGGGCACTTGGGGTAGACGATTGATGGCTTCGTCATTGATTGTCGAAGGGCGATTTAGGACGTCATCGAAATGTTCCAAGATCTCCAAGATCTTCTCTTTGTCTGTGATTAGAGTGTTACCGTCTGCGCTGAGGAGGGGGCTTGATCCTGAGGGCGTGGGGCCATATACTTCTTTCAAGGCGTCGTAGAAGTTTTTATAGTCACGCCTGTCTGCATAGCCTTGGATCTCGTCAGCTTTGTTGCCGAGCCAATCGTCCTGCATCTGACGGAGCTTCTGCTGAACAGTCTTGCGTATGTTGTTGAGTGCATCTCTCCTTGCCGTGGACTTGGGGTTATTGATGTATGCTTGGTGAAGGTGGTGTTTCTCATCCAATAACTGCTTGATGCCTTCGGAGTTCTCATCGAACCAGTCCTTATGTTTCCTGGTCTGGGGCCCCAGGGTCTCTGTAGCTGTGGAGTAAATCAGCTCTCTGAGTGATGCCCAGTCTGCCTCCACGCTCTGGTTTCCCGGAGAGGTGGATTTCAAGCACTTTTCCAGAGCATCTACAAAGGACTGTTTGCAGCTGTCGGTATTCAGTATAAAGCCCATTAGTCCAATGAATGACAATGAAAATCAATGAAATAGCCAGTCCCAGGGCCGCCGCCAGGGGGTGAATCCACAAATTTATTCAGGGGCCCCAGCTGAAGGGGGGCCCCGTCAGCCACGCTTGATTCTTTTAATGCTGATGCTTTGCGCGTAGACATATATTCAGACAATTATTCAAGTTACATGTAACAAAAAAGTTTTAAAATTTATCTTACAACGAAATTTGACGGAAACACTTTTCTTCACAATGAACGGTTCGCTAAAGGTGTTACTCCGAATTTTGTGTTTTTCGTCACAGTTTTCTAAAGGTAATATAATTCAGTCATCAAATATGTCACATATATGTCTTCCGGTGGCTATCAATTACCTGAGCGGATGTAAAGATTGGAATTTTTTATCTTCACTTTTACATCCGGTTACGCTGCAAATGTCTTAAGTACTTTTAGCACTGTTAAGTCACAGTTAACAGTAAAAATAAATAGTATTAGTATATTTATTCTAAACCAAACTTAATACTAAATTATAGTTGATATTCTTTTATAGTTATATACTTGCTTGAATCTTTGCAGCAGGCTTATTCTTTATTTCAACTTTACTATTTACTGAATATAAATGACTTATCTTATCTTATCTGTTTACAGACCCTCCTTCTATACAGAAGATTATTGCGTCCTACGCTTATCAATGGTTTGTGATTAGTCCTGCATTTTTATTAGAGATTTAAATGTTGATAAAGTGTTGGCTTTCCTGGTTTCTTCAGGCAGCCCATTCCACGCCCGAATTCCGGACGGGAAGAACGAAAATATGTATGTGTTTGTTCTTGCATACGGAATAAGAAAGGTGTTTTTATCCTTATGTCTATCTGAGGGTTGTATTAAGTTATCTTTGTGTTGTATTTCTAAATTACAATTAATTACTTTATGTATGATTACTACTTTGCTCTTGGCTCTTCTATCCTCTAGTGTTTCAAGGTTTAATGATTTAACTAATGGTGTTATTCTTGTCAGTTTTGAATATTCTCCAGTAATGAATCTGGCAGCTCTTTTTTGAATTTGTTCTTTTATTTCTAAATTAGAATTAATTGCTTTATGTATGGTTACTTCTTTGCTCTTGGTTCTTCTATCCTCTAGTGTTTCAAGGTTAAATGATTTAAGTAATGGTGTTATTCTTGTCAGTTTTGAATATTCTCCAGTAATGAATCTGGCAGCTCTTTTTTGAATTTGTTCTAGTTTCAAGTAGTAAATAAATAAAACTCTTAATAATCAATAATTTAATTATCATTATGTCATTAAATTGGCCTATTAAAGTTAGTTAAGTGTATATATTATATGATATATACATCTAATATATATATATATTTATATATACTTTATAATCTATATCTAATTTATACTCAGCTAATAGCGACATGAAGGTTACCAAATTTATAGCTTCCTGTATTCAATCTAATTTTTTTTTGAAATCTTACTTACCTGTCATACATACATATAAGTATTGATTTAACATTTTACTTCAACATATTTTTTATTAAAATCCCATAAACATTTTATTTTATTTTTTAATTAGGCTTGATACAAATTATTTTGTCAACGTTTTAAACGATTTTTAACAACACGACCTAAACTATTTTTTATTTAAAATAATAATTGTTTTAAAGTATCAAGTCAGTTGTTCATAATGTTGTAGATTAGAATGTGATTGTCTTCTGAAAATTTGGTGCAATTATCTTTAAAAATAAAAAAAAAGGTTCGGCAAAATGGGTAAGAAGTTTAAAGTTAATAAAACTCGTAAAAAACTAAATTTTTGACTACAAATCCTTTATATTAAAGAATGTTCATTTTAATACGCATCACACGACAATTCAAAAATCCAAAATTTTAGTTATGTCTCAAATATATAAGGATTTATAGTAAATAACCCACTACGGTCTACCTGCTAAATTTCAGAATATATTTTTAAAAAGTATCGTCAATATAATACGCACCGCACCACGCGGCAGGAAAATATTAAAAAGGTTGTACAATATAATACGCAGTCTAACACAAAAAATAACATGCTACAGTAGAACCCGGTTAAGTTGACGGCCTGGGGGTTTGCCAAAAGACGCCGAGATAACCGATGATCGAGTTAAACGAAAACCAATATGGTGGCAAAATATTAACATGTGCTTGAAATTTCTTTATGTATATGATAAGGTTAACAGTGACCGGTTAGCCGTAACTTGGGCATAAACTTTTACGCGGATTTAATATTTTGTTGTGTTAACGCAGAATACCAGAACCAATACGCAAGGGACCGTGGCATCAAAGCATTTTCTAAATATTCCGGTCTATAAATAATATACAAGTCATCACTATTAGTTTCGTTTGCCTGCGGCTGAGGAAAGATTTATTTTTACAATTTTACTTTGCTTAGTTGTCGAGGCACTGTATGAGAGCTAACACACAGTGCGCATTTGATATGAACAACGGTCAAAGTCAAGGCCGCGACTGTTATTGTTACTATTTTTATTACGAGAGTCATTAGAAAGATGTAGCAAAGATACCGGGCGATTAATTGGTCCTCAAATTTGAGTTCAGTCTTTTAGTGACAGTTTTCCTTCAAGTTAAAGGCATTTGATGTAAGATTACCACATTAATATCAAAACTGATATTTGCTTTAAAAAACGCGTACGGCTACTGAACGATTAAAAAAAAACCTCTCTTAGTTGATGAAGCATAGTACGAGAAGTAACACACAGTGCGGCGATGTTAAAATGTTAACAATCTTAAGGCCGCGTGTTACTATTCAGCGCAAGAGAGCTGAAAACAAATGGGTTGTGACGTCACATGTTCTTTGAAGTCACCATCAGACAGCGCGAGGCGAAAGTTTGATCATTGATACACTCTCTTTGTTGCTTTTTACCCATGATGTCATACAAAACAAGCCGCCGCTTCCCTCTGCGTGTCTTCATTCTCAACACACGCTGCGTGACCCAGTTCTTCTACACACGCCCAGCACGGCCAGTATAAAATAAAAACCACAGTCGATTCTCGATACAAACCTTTATTTTCTTTTCTAAAGATTTTTATTTATCTTAAAAAAATAAAATGATTAATGCATCAGGAAATGAATCAAGTTTAAAAATAATAAAACATGCACTGCGAAATAATGACAATTAAAGACAGATAACGCGATTTTCGAGCCCCTCGGGTGAATACTTACTCGATAGAGACGCGTCAAACTACTTCACACACGGATCAAAGTGAAACAAAATAAAAACATCTGGCAATTTTTATTGAAATCTCTTAGAATCACACAATAGCCGGAAGTCTCGAGGAAAGAGAGATGTCGATGCTGTTTTTAACTAAAAGTGCCAGAGTGCGTCGCTAGGCGAACAGACGGGGATCGAGTTAACCAACGTTAAGTTGCAAATTTGGCCCTCTTTTGTGCTCGAGATACTAGGGTTCGGCGAGTTAAAAGAATCGACATAACAGATGAGAAAATTCTAAGACAAAGAGATATTTTGGCGGTTCCAATAAAAAACGTTGACTTAATAGGGTTGGCGATTTAACCTTGGCCGAGTCAAGGGGGTTCTACTGTACATAGAGATAAATGGAGATAATCTAAAAATTCATTAATTTAATCACAGTACATTCGATCGATCTGAAATTTCGATAGATCATTTTTATCATCGGCACAAGTCTGCCTGCAAAATTTTAGCACGCTAGCATATGAGGAATTGGGTTCAAAATCAATCCATTTTTTTTTGTCAAGCAATCAAGCAACCAGAAAGGATTTTTAAAAATGGTGGCGAAATTAGCTCCTATATGTCCTACAGCCCTAAACCAAGACATTTAGCATGAATTAGGCTTTTGTAATGCTACATGTCATTGAACAATTTTGAAATGAATAATCTTAAACCTTATTGCTTAATTACTATTGTCTCATTTCGTATTAAAATGTTATTAAGGTGATAGTGTTTTAATAGATTTGAATTCTGACTTTGGCCTAAGTTTCAATAGACGATCACTTAAAATATAATGAGCCTGCTCCTTTTTTGTACGTTTATAAAGTCCAGGCTCAAATGAGGACAATTCTTAACGCAATGGAGAACGAACATTCATACTTTTCCTGTACTTTGTCTTAACAATCCTCATTGTTGAACAGCCAGTCTTACATAGGTAAGATGAAAGAAATGGAACAAGATCATTGAGAGCGACTTCTGCAAGTTCAGGATATTCTGTACTCTTGTGAATCCAAAAGGTTACATGAGAGGTCACAGTTCTGAAATTCATTTTAAACCCTTCTTACGCAGTTAACTCCAGCCATTTATCTTCCAAAGTTACTGACAACTCAACCTTCGATGCTATAAATAGATTGCGCATCCATCCAGTAACTTTCCGTGGGAAAGTGTAATTCAAAACGGTCGATGAATTTTGTCAAATACTCAATGATGATTTTTTGTAGAGATGGAACATCAAACTCTGCTTCTGCATTATCGATAATTTTGCCAAATTGTGAAACAAATCCAAACAATCTGCTGATACTTGAATCTCTCATGCTTCTAGCTTTCTTTTCTGCAATTGTAAGGCATGATGGCATCCTTCTTTGCATGAGATATTGCGCTAATTTAAAATGGCATAGATATCAGCCATGTAAGCCAACTTGGCTGTCCAATTCACATTTCGAAATAGTTGAGACTAATCCGGTTTTTTTCTACTAAAGAAATTATTCGAGTTCTCTTCAAAAACTCTTGACAGTACTTTTCCCCAAGACAACCATTGCACATCGACATGCAGTAAAAGCTGTTTGTGTTGACATTTGCTTGGGGGCTAAACTTTCACGGTGAACAAAACAGTTAAGAGTACTTAGCCAATTTCAACTGTTATATTTACTGCGCTACAATATTACAAGCTATCACGTCAATATGTTGAACTATTGTGTCATTTGAGAGTGTCTGGGCCACTTTCTTTGTCGCATTTTCACGTAACATTTCCAAACACACATCTTTAATGCACCCTACTATGAGCGCTTCACCGATTGCGTGTATTTTAGCCAAGGCAATTCGCAGTGATAGTTTTAAGAAGCTCCCAATGCACAAGTATTTATGTGTGATGAATCAAAGATACGTTTCTGACATATTTTTTTATCAGCTACCTTATTTTCGAAGAACTCTTTTGGGGTTTGAACTTATGCCTAGTTTTTTAATGCCTCTGGAGTTTGAAGGCTTCATTGCATTTGATATAACATCACCGCAAATAACACATTGAGGTCTTGGGATATCAGGGTCATTCACATTCACAAAACCGAATCATCGAATATATGAAAAGTTATATTTTAGAGTGAAACTAGTAAGAATTCGTTTCACCGAAGAAGCTCTGTTGTCATTTATGTATCCATCTCCTAATTGTAAACAAGAGTCCAAATTTGTCTGATGCCCTGCATTTATATTTCATCTCGTTGTAAACATATCCATTAATCCTTTATTTTCCATCTATAAATTGTGTACCCTAAATCTTTTCAGTATCACATATCAACTCAATTCTCTCTGTTTTATTTTGGAAGTTTTGAAAAAAAAATTTGTATCATTTAAGTTTTACATTTTACAACATACACGAGTGCAAATCTATTGTTTGAGTTTGGGGGACTTCCGACTTCCGGTTTTGTGAGCGGTCACTATTTCTACTAGAGCTAAGTTTTCATATATTTTCATATATTTGCCTAATTTCATAATACTAAATTCTTTTCCAACCCTTAACTAATCTTTAATTAACCAAACTATAATAATTTTAGCTGTTTAATAATATTATTTTTTACTAAAATTACTAAAATCCTAAGTAGTTATGTAGGCAGCCATTTTTATTGTTATTGTTATTAATTTTGAACTCTCCTAATCGTAACTGTGTACATAACATTGATAACATAAAATCACTAATTTTATATACCTTCCAAATAAATTAATTACTAGGTGTAGAATTCATATTTAAATTTAATTGAACTTAATCAAATTAGAACAATTAAGCACACTTTAACTTTAACAAAATTATACATAACTTATAGTATCATAATAATAATAGTAATTAGTAATAGTAATAGTCTTAAGTCTTAAACTTAAGCCTTAAAATTAAACCTAGTCTAACACTAACCCGAAAATGAGAATTTTCATCTTAGTCTTAGTAATAACCACACTACTTTTAAGGACATTAACGTCAACCAACAAACATCCTAAAAATCAGAGTAATATATCAATAATTATAAACCACCACAACACAAAGCACACTGACTACACCTCTATCTTAAGCACAATAAAGGAAATCTCCTTCAAACAATGGAAACATAAAATATGTAGATATGAGCAAAAACACTTAATCTTAATTTTGCTCCTCTCAGGCGACATAGAACTTAACCCAGGCCCAGTATCATCTAAATGTCAAATTTGTATTAAGGCATGCACTACCAAACAAGGAACCATTCAGTGTGACACCTGCAATGAATGGTACCACATTGCATGCCTGCATTCTAACACACCAAAGCACAAAGCAATAGGCCTAAGAAATAAATATGCATCTTGGCACTGCATACATTGTGGGTTGCCCCAAATCAGTTCAGATTTATTTAACTATAAGGACCTTATCACCACAAACTCTTACAGTGTTTTGGCAATCCTTTTATAAATAAACCACTAGATAAAATGAAACCAACCACACAAACCCATAAAATTACCCATAAAAAATCTAATAATAATAATAATCAAAACATTCTCAAAACACTAATAGTTAATTTCCAAAGCTTAAAAAATAAAATTCCAGATTTAGAACTACTTATAAAAACAGAAGAACCAGACATAATTGCTGGTTCTGAAACTTGGTTGAACCCCAACATATATAACTCTGAGATTTTAAACACCAATTATAATATTTTTAGGAAAGACAGATCAGACAATTATGGAGGAGTGCTACTTGCAATTAAATCAAATATCATAGCTGAAGAAATTACTACACAGCAAAATTTTAATATAGAGTCTATTTATTGTAAAATAATTACACCAAACTCATCCCCACTTATTGTAGGCAGTATATATAGACCTCCGAATACAAACCCAGAATACATGAACAATCTTTGTAGTCAATTAACTTTCATAAAAGAGAATAATAAAAATGCAGTTCTATGGATTATGGGGGACTTTAATCTTCCAGATATAAATTGGAAAAATTATACAATTGATAACCATCAAACTAACAAAGAAATTAATGAACACTTCCTAGACACTATAAACAACATAAACCTAGAACAGATAGTAAAAACAGCAACAAGGAAAAATAAAACACTAGATTTATTCCTAACAAATAGACCAGGACTCGTGTTAGACTATAAAATAATTCCAGGACTGTCCGACCATGATATTGTTAGGGTCACCAATACAATAAAAACTAAAATTAATAAGATACCTAGAAGAATAATCTATCTTTGGAATAAATGTAATTCAATAAAACTACACCAATCAGCGGCTAACTTCCAACAAACTTTCCTAAGTAAATTTAACACAAATAGCCCAGTAGAAGAAATTTGGAAAGATATAAAAACAAATCTAAAAACTATAATGGATGAGAATGTTCCAACAAAACTAACATCAAATAAAATTAACAAATGCTGGTTCAATTCTAGATTGAAAAAGCTATGCAAACTAAAAGAGAACTTATTTAAGAAATATAAAGCTACCAATTCATATAGGATACACAAAAAATACTTAAAGATTAAACACTTGACACAAAAACTTAGTCGGAACCTCCAAAATGAATATATAAACAATGTAATTACCAAAGATAACAATAAAAACTTATGGTCCTTTATCAAATCTAAAAAAATGGAACCTTCAGGAATAGCCACACTAAAAGGCTCAAATAATAAAACCTATAATGATAATGAAACTAAAGCTAATATCCTTAACACATATTTTGCATCATCTTTTTCTGCCTCAGGCGACAAGGAAGTTTTAATAAATTTAAATAAAATGGAGGAAATAGGTAACATAACTGTAGATGAGATAGGTATACATTCACTCCTAAAAAACTTAAAAATAAACAAAGCTACTGGCCCAGATGATTTGCCTGCAAGATTATTAAAAGAACTAAGCAATGAACTGTCCCCAATCCTTGTAGTTCTCTTTCAAGCCTCTCTAAACCAGGGTAAAGTGCCCCAGGATTGGAAATTAGCTAATGTAAGTCCACTCTTTAAGAAAGGGGATAAATCAGACCCTGGTAATTACAGGCCTGTATCACTTACTAGTATCACCTGTAAATTACTAGAACACATAATATATAGTAGAATAGTTAACCACCTTGACAAATATAATGCCCTATGCCCACATCAACACGGCTTTAGAAAAAACAGATCATGTGAAACACAATTAATAGGTTTAATAGATGAACTATCAAAAGGCTTGGACAAAAATGATCAAATAGATACAATATTACTAGACTTCTCAAAAGCATTTGACAAAGTTCACCACCTTAGTTTACTTAAAAAACTTAACTACTTTGGAATCTCAGGTTCCTTACATCACTGGATCCAAGACTTCCTTTTGGGCAGGGAGCAAACTGTAATAATTAATGGATCTAAATCTGCACCAATAAAGGTTAACTCAGGAGTTCCACAAGGAACTGTGCTAGGTCCCTTACTCTTTTTAATTTATATAAATGATTTACCCAACAACATCTCAACAGGTACAAAAGTTAGGCTATTTGCTGATGATTGTATAATCTATAGAACAATTAAATCAGAACAAGATAGCAAAATTTTACAAAAAGACTTAGATGAATTGATAAAATGGGAAACTAACTGGAGTATGTCTTTCCATCCAGAAAAGTGTCAACTGTTAAGAGTAACAAAGAAAAAGAAACAAATAAATTCAAAATATTACATTCATGGAAAAGAACTGACCCAAACTAAAGATGCAAAATACTTAGGAGTCTTAATAAATGAGAAACTATCATGGAATCCCCATGTCAATGAAGTTATTAAAAAATCAAACAAAACCTTAGGCTTTATAAAAAGGAACTTTAACAAATGTAATAGAGATATAAAACTAAAATGCTACCTCACTTTGGTGAGACCTGCACTAGAATATGCATCTTCTGTATGGGACCCATCCACCAAAGAAAACATTGATAAACTAGAACAAATTCAAAAAAGAGCTGCCAGATTCATTACTGGAGAATATTCGAAACTGACAAGAGTAACACCATTAGTTAAATCATTAAACCTTGAAACACTAGAGGATAGAAGAACCAAGAGCAAAGTAGTAATCATACATAAAGCAATTAATTCTAATTTAGAAATACAACACAAAGATAACTTAATACAACCCTCAGATAGACATAAGGATAAAAACACCTTTCTTATTCCGTATGCAAGAACAAACACATACAAGTTTTCCTTCTTCCCGTCCGGAATTCGGGCGTGGAATGGGTTGCCTGAAGAATCCAGGAAAACCAACACTTTATCAACATTTAAATCTCTAATAAAAATGCAGGACTAAACACAAACCATAGATAAGCGTAGGACGCAATAATCTTCTGTATAGAAGGAGCGTCTGTAAACAGATAAGATAAGATAAGATAA